>JABJVR010048492.1:0-24293 GCA_025773905.1 Chitala chitala
AATTTAGACTATTTTGTGCAGATCCATCACATAAAATTCAGATTAAAAAAACATTTAAATTACAGGTTATAATGTAAAAAGCCAAGGGAGGTGAATACTTTTGAAAGGCAGTGTATGTTTTGTATTTTTGATTTTTCAAAGTAGCCACCTTTTACTTTGATGACAACTTTACACACTCTTGGCATTCTCTCAGTCGGCCTCATGAGGTCGTCACCTAGAGGTAGCTCTTTGTCTTCCTTTCCTGAGACGGTCCTCATGACAGCCAGATTCATCGTATTGTTTGATGGTTTTGGCGACTGCACTTGGGTATACATTCAAAGTCCTTAAGATTTTTCAGATTGACTGACATTCATTTCTTAAAGTAATGATGGACTGTCTTTTCTCTTTACTTAACTGAGTGTTTCTTGCCATAATATGGATTTGTACAGTAGTTGTAGTACCACTAATAGGGCTATTGACTCTCTTCCACCCTTCCTCTGCAAAAGACAACTGATGGTCTAAAGCACACTAAGAAGGCAAGAGGTGTCACAAATGAACTCTTGACAAGGCACATCTGTGAATTGAAAACCATTCCAGGTCACGACCTTGTGAATCTGATGAGAGAATGCCATGACTGTGCCAAGATGTCATCAAAGCTAACTGTAGCTACTTTGGACAATCTAATATAAAACGTGTGAAAAAGAAGGTGTATTCAAATTTTTGACTGGTTAGTGTACATATCTAGGGATTTTAAAATTTAAAAACAACAATGTCGTATGTAAAATTAGACATGTTAGAATGAAGTTCATTAAATACAGAAATAAACTACCTTTGACATGCATCTTATAAAGCGTTTCTAGCACTGACCTCTAAAAATAAAAAATAGGAACAAATACATAGCCAATACGATTTCAGAAAAAAACTGACCAATGAATTGCACTAAAGGTTGATTGATATCTTTTTGAACAAATGATATACAGATATTATTACTTCCGGTGCAAAATGGGTGGGATTAGGTGATTTGCGGAACGCTTTAGTTCATTAGCATCTGGACTGTTGGTGCAGTTTTGTTAATTCATCTCGCAATAATGCCGCCGACAGGTTGGTTTGTGTTTTCTGTCGACGTTATTTTAGTGATGTTGATAAATGTATTACTTTCCATTGCATTTTATTTTTCCCTTGCCTAGCAGTGATAGGTTTGTGGATGAGTTTTGGTCTGACCGATGTCAAATGTTCGCCTGCACCAACGTGTGAATGGTAACATGTCGTATGTGTGCCAGGTTGATTCATTACATTGAAAACTGTTTTGTTTTATGATTTGAAATATAAATGTTTTGTAACAAATTGAGTCAGGTTGCTTATTATCAAATTTCAATCTGTACTTTAAATGTAATACACTGTGGGTTCATGTGTTGGTAAAGTTTACGAAGAATAAAAAAAGCCATTTTGATTAGACTTCCGACATTTGTCTTGATCTCTGACGTATTTTGTCAGATGTAAGTACAACCTCAATTCTAAAAAGTTGGGACAGTGTGGGACATGGTAATACAAAAGGAGTCAAATGTGAAGTCTGTACTACACTAAAAACACTACATCAGCACATTGTTTGATGTTTTCCCATTTGAATTTGTTTGTTGAAAATATGTACTCATTTAATATCTGGTGGCTGCAGCATCCTCCAAAAAAGTTGGGACAGGACCACTTTAGGACTGATAATGTGACAAGTTGAATTTACAAGGTGATGAGAAACAGATGAACCAATTGTTATAGTGTATAAGGAGTTTTGTAGAAAAGAGCTTGTCTTTCTACACTAGGGACCAGCCCTGAGGATCCCCCTTGGGGTTCAGTTTTTCTTTCAACCAATTGATTTAAATTTGACCACTTTGTTAATTTATTGTACTTTATTATTAATCCCAGAGGGAAATTACTTCTCTACATTTAACCTATCCCCAGAGGGGAGTGGTGGGCAGCCAGCCACATGTGGTGCCTATGGAGCATTGAGTATCATACACCTGGCTGTGCTGGGATTTGAACTGGGAGACATTTGCATCCCAGCATGGTGTTCTACTCATTGAGCCACCAGGCCACTTTTAAATTCCATATGCCTCATGTCTTCTTTGCATTCCTCTTGGTATGAATTGCATCTGTCTGCACTTAGTTGTCTTAATTTGAGAGAAAAGTTGCAAAGAAGTAGTTAAAAGTAAGACTCTTTAAGATCTTTAAGATAAAATGTTGATGATCTGTAACAAAAATTACACATTACAATGTCACTCTAACTGCAGAATCAGAGCAGGAAATGTATGGATAATTAGGCATGGTGTTTAATTTAATTCATTAATCATTAATTGTATTTGAATTGCAATTATTAATGAGCGACACAAACAGGTGCCAATGACATAAAATACTTAATCAAAAGCTGTGATTTAAGGGATTATTAACAAGAAATATATTCAAAGATGAAAAGAAAAATACATTATAACTTAAAAGTTAACAAACATCAGTACGTGCTGCTGTAGTATGAGATGTGTGAGGGTTATTTTTCTGTATTTTTCTCTGTGATCACAGTATGCTGTTTCCTTGCCCTTGACGTTGAAGTTGACTCGAATATTAGTTTTCGTTTGTGATCTTCAGGCTCCTTGCAGCCCCTGATGAAATGTTCCAAACGTTTTTAATTGTGTGAGAGAAGTATTTTAAGTGGTTAAATTGGTTGTTTGTGTAAAGTGTGTACTATTAAACCAAACCAAAATTTTCTCTTCAGCGTTAGCCTGAGACCAACAATGACAGAGCGCTGTATTACCTGCAGCTTGTTCACTTCGGTTTTAGGTTTTGTTTTGTTTGGCTGTACGTTCTACTTCAATATGTTGTTCAGGCATTTGACTAGACCTCTCTTTTGATGTGGTGTCTATGTCTTGCCACACCAGGAGAAGTGGTTATTGACGGCGAGGCAAGAGTGTGTACGGCGAATCGCTTGCGCTGGGACCTAACGCCAGATGAGATTCGTCAGCTGTCAGAGGAGCTCATTGCCAACACGAAGAAGGTGTACGATGCTGTTGGCTCCCTTGACCTGGCCTCTGTCACCTATGAAAACACCCTCAAGGCCCTGGCGGATGTGGAGGTGGAGTACACAGGTGAGCGTCTCTGCACTTCTCATTTGTGTGGCAGTTCGCATTTAACAGCGATGGTCCACCACTCTGAGCATGTTGCAGGTTGGTGAACTTGTGGTTAGCTCACCTACACTGATCCTGTATACCTCTGTTATTCTGTTACACAGTGGAGAAATGAAGACACATCGTTTACATTGAATTCATGATTTGGTGCTTTAATGGAAAATATTTTTGAATGGCGCTGATGTCGGCATGAACACGTACAGTGTGGTGGTTTTATTTGCACATACAATGGTGCGCTAAAGACAGTTGGCTGTGTGTGTGTCCAGCTGGCCCATGTGAAGGCATGGAGGACGAAACAAAGCCCAGGTTGAATGAGTTTGATTGACCAGCTAAATCTGTAGAAACTGTACTCCACACCTACACTAACCATTTCATATTGTCTGTAATGGAAAAAAGGTCTGAGTAGGCAGGAAAATTGTATGCGGTTGTATGGGCCATTCAGCACGTTTTTAACTGGAAAAAAAAAACTAGCTGACTGCTTATGTGTGCTCAATAACAGGTTGATGTATTACCATTGTTCGACATTCTCACCCCTGCTGCAGTGGGTGTGTACTTTTGTGGGAGTGGATAATTTTATTTCCCTTAATTTATTGAACGATTGTCTACCTTTGATCATTTTGCACAAAATACAAGAACACAGCAACATATTTTGCACTTATAGGAAAAGTGTGTGCACTGGCAACATATTGCGGAACCAACGTTGCTAGCAATGGCAAATTAACTGTTTGTTTTGGAACACAGGTGGCCACAAGTGTTTACAATTATTAGTGTAAAGCTGCAGCTTACAGTTAAAAATGCTCTTGCTCAGTTTTTTGTCTTGAACAAAGAAAAAGATGGGTTATTACATCCTTATATTTGAACGAGAGGGTAATTTTGTGCACTTTTTTTGAGACAAAGCTTGCAGTGAGTTTCCCTATTTTTGCAGGAGGCTTAGTGAATGTAAAGCGCCCCTATAAGGTGACCTGGATTTTTGTGAAGAAAGGAGAGAAACTGGGGTGGACCAAGAGAATAGGCATGTGAAAGGCACTGGTTTGGGCATGTATGCTATAGGCAGACCAGCAGCTGAAGAGGTGGCAGAGTCTGGAGGAAGTACGTGGGTCTGGGTGAACCAGGAGGGCAAGCTGTTGGGACACTAACCCGAAAGCACAGAGAGACTGACTGCCAAAGAGTTTAAGGGCCAGGTGGAGCAACCGAGGAATTTATTTCAGTACAGGGCTGTCAGGAGTGGGAACGGCGCCACTGGTGGGGAGTTGAACAGGGTGCGGAGACTGATGGATACACGTGTCCCTAACACCTTCATGGAAGGGCATGCAAGCTCAGATGTTGAGGGCTTGTAGAAAGGATGAAGTCTTTAACATAAACCTCCTCCACACTCAGGAATTTGAGTAATGACTTATGAGGCAAATTATTAGTTATTTTATTTTTTATATAATGGTTTTTTATAATGGTTGTGTTCACAAATATTAAGTATGCCTTAGTATACAAAAATTACAGATTTTATGAAAATGGCTTCTTGAATTTTAGGACCTGAGAGATGGGAGTCCTCTTCCTCTTTCTAGTTTTGTTGAAGTACAAATCTGTGCTATTGGTTAATATAGTCAGAGGTTACTTCTGCAGTGCTTAGTTCAAGTGGTGTAATGGACTGTAGTTGATCCGTGATCCATGCAGATCCCCTGCTACGTTTCGACGTGCATGTGAGCTGAGGATTCATTGCATTAATCTTCATAGTGTGAAATACAGTTTTACTATCGCTGTTACTTTTTATATTAAGTTGCAATAAAAAAAACACAGACAACACAGTTTTGTGTTCATGATAAAAGCAGTTAATGGTGACAATCATGGCTTGTGGAGGTGCGGCAGATCTTGAAAAGCCTCCCGCTTCATTTAGATCACGTGTATGGGGGCATTTTGGCTTCTCTGTGAAATACGATGATGACGGAAGAAAGCTTTGTCCCACACCTGTTACGGTATGTAATGTAGGCACTGTGTCACGAGAGAGCCACACGAGAATGCAAATGTGTTGAGCAGGGCCACACGTTTCACTTGACCCCTCCCTCTTGTGTCGCCAGTAGGACTGGGAGCAAAGACACAACAGCAGCTTCTTACCAGCGTGGCCTAAAGCTGTAATCAATATTGGTTGTCTTTGTTGGTTATGTAACAGTTAAGTTATATAATATGCACAGGGCCTCAGTGGTTAGTGCCGTTGCTTCATACATCTGAGGCTGGGGGTTTGAATCCTGGCCAGTGCTGGTTCTAAGCCCGGCTAAAATGAAGGGGTCGTGTCAGGAAGGGCATCTGGTGTTGGGGAGGGTCAGGAGGAGAACGAGGTGGGGGGGGGGGAAACCCTGTCCCATGTCAATGTGTGAATTGTTAACTAAATGCCGGTTGATCTGTTGTGGTGACTCTAGCAGAAAGAAAAAATGTTTGTTTTTGTCCCCCCCCTCTTTTTTGTGTATGTCTGTGACTCAAAAATCATGATACGATTTGTACTGTGAATTTTGTTATCTGTCGCACCCCTACATAGTTCTATTATAGGCATCTGCTGTTTGTGTTCACCTTGAATTTAACCCTACAAGTGCATTGAGACTGAGTTGTTCAGCCAGGTATGTATGGTTTTTTTTTTTTTTGTCTTGCAGTTCAGCGCAACATGCTTGACTTCCCTCAGCACGTCTCCCCGTCCAAAGAGGTGCGCATGGCCAGCACGGAGGCTGACAAGAAGTTGTCCGAGTTTGATGTCGAGATGAGCATGAGGGAAGACGTGTACCAGCGTGTTGTTACCCTCCAGGTAAAATGCATCACTCTTTCTTGTGACGTCGTCATGTTTGAAAGGCTTTAAAATGCAAGTCCATCCAGTCAGTTTGTAGAGGCTGTTTGTTGTTTTACGGTGTAAAATGTATCTTTCCTCGATTGTAGTGAAGTTTTTCTACAGAATGAAGACTGGTGTGTTTTGTCTCCACAGGATCAGCAGGATGTTGAAAGTTTGACACCAGAGGCTAAGAGATACATGGATAGGCTTATACGGCTAGGAAGGAGAAACGGTTTGCATCTTCCAAAGGAGACTCAGGAAGTAAGAGACGAATGACTTAGTAGGGCTCTGCCTGCTTTTCCATTGTGGTTTTTAAACATGCTGTTTTTTTTTTTTTTTTTTTCCCCCCTTTTACTAATAGGAAATAAAAAACATCAAGAAGAAACTGAGTACGTTATGCATTGATTTTAACAAGAATTTGAACGAGGACACCACTACCTTATCCTTTACTAAAGAAGAATTGGGTGAGAATTATGGTTACTTCCTGTTTCCTGTCAAGATTAGTGCTCTTCTGTTGTGTTTATCGGTTCTGTTCCTGCACCTCATTTCTGTGTCCAGGGGTGTTGGAGTCCTGTCACTTCCCACCAAATAGACTTGGCTTCACACATGTCGGGATTGGTGTCCCGCTGCTTTCTCTTTCTACTCTCATGGGGGGGTGCGCACGTTGTTTTCAGGGGGTCTGCCTGAAGATTTCCTCATCTCTCTGGAAAAGGATGAAGAGGGCAAGCTGAAGGTCACACTGAAGTACCCACATTACTTTCCTACCATGAAGAAGTGCTACGTTCCTGAGACGCGCAAGAAGTTGGAGGAGGCCTTCAATTCCCGGTGCAAACGAGTATGGAAACGGAGCTTAGTAACAAACCACAGAATTGAGTTATTTTGACAGAAAGCCGCAAGGTGCCACGTGCGGCTGCCTGCTGCTCCCCCCAGGGGGGTGGGTTAAATGCAGAGAAGTAATTTCCCTCTGGGATTAAAATACTGTAAAATAATTTTTTAACCTTGAAATGTAGTAACTACAGTGTAATTGAAGTTGATGCTGGAAGTTAAATAATAGGATGGATTTGAAGGGAAACTGGCTGTCAGTTCAGTAGGGTCCACTGGGTCGCTGATGTGTCTGTTTCCACTTGCAGGAGAACTCCATTATCCTGAAGGAACTGGTGGAGCTCCGTGCCAAGAAGAGTGCTCTGCTCTCATTCAGCACCCATGCTGACTTTGTGCTGGAGATGAACATGGCCAAGTCAAGCAAGAAGGTGGCCACCTTCCTAGGTGAGGTCTTGTGTTCCATTTATACAGGTGGGACAGTAAATTAGATTAGAGTTGACATTCGCTGCTATCTGCAACAGTGCATCATTAAAAGTGATTTTCATTGATGTCTATTAAAGTCAGCAACTTTAAGGTGTTGATTTGTCTCTTTTCTCACTTTGCACACGCGTGTAAAAATTTTAAACAAGTTTAGGTGACAAACGCAGTCATATATGTTATGTATATGTTTGTGTCTGTTTACTTTTTCTCCTACAAACAATTAGCATGGCATATGTATTTTATTTTGTGTACGTGGCTTTCGTGTAATGAAGATTAGCTACCTTCTACCAGACATTTATGTTCTCCCTGAAATGAACCAGAGGAGCTGGCACACAAGCTGAAGACGCTGGGTGAGGAAGAGCGTGCTGTGATTCTCAAGCTGAAAGAGGAAGAGTGTCGGAGAAGAGGCCTGCCCTTTGACAAGCAGATTCATGCCTGGGACACCAGGTACTTCATGACGCAGGTGGAGGAGACCCAGTATGCAGTGGACCAGAACCAGCTGAAGGAGTACTTCCCCATGGAGGTGGTCACGCAGGGCCTGCTGGATATTTACCAGGAGCTTCTGGGCCTCTCCTTCGAGTTGGTGGAGGGGGCCCCTGTATGGCATGACGATGTGGTGCTGTACAGCGTCAAAGACCGAACAACAGGTCACAAAATTGGGCAGTTCTACCTGGACCTCTTCCCAAGGTGGGTTGTAATTGTAGTTTGGTTTTAGAAACATGGATTTATGTGTTTTCACTATGTTCTGGTCACGCATGTCCTGATGAGTCTTGCGACTTGCGTGTCGCATGCTTGTACCACACCCTTTTTAGGGAGGGGAAGTACGGTCACGCGGCCTGCTTTGCTCTCCAGCCTGGGTGTCTGCTGCCTGATGGGAACCGGCAGATGGCAGTGGCGGCCATGGTGGCCAACTTCAGCAAGCCAACGGTGGACGCCCCGTCGCTGCTGCAGCACGACGAGGTGGAAACCTACTTCCACGAGTTCGGCCACGTCATGCATCAGCTCTGTGCTCAGGTAAGAAAAAAATGGCTCTTGTTGCTTGTAAACCACACATTTTCTATCATGGTTACCCAATGATACTTGGCAAGTTTTAGCAGCTTGTTTGGTTGTTCATTATTGTATCTGAATTGATATTTCCTAGCAACAAGTCAAAATTATCCTTAACCACCGTCCAATGTATGATGAACACACATATTTATCTACTATAATTACAATATACTTTCTTTGGACAAAGCTTTTGTTGGAAAACATTGGGCTGTACTGCCCTAACTAAACTACCATACAGTAATAAAAATTCTAGCCACAGCAAACAAGTAGCTGCTATGGTGTAAATTTAATTGTAAAAAAAAAAAAAAAAAAAAAAATGTTTTGTATAACATGCACAAATGTAGCGTGCAGGGGGCCTGTGCAGATGGTAAAACCAAGTATAATGGACATGCAATATTTGTAAAAATGCAGTAGTTTGCTCCAGAAAGGCTAAACCTGGTCTCAAGAACCAAAGTATTGAAAAACTGTATTTTTTAGGCATTTATGTAGGCATATATTTTCCCCAGTTGGACATTGCTCTGAGGCTTGAACATCCCCTCCGGTTGTGCCCTTTATTCTGTAAGGCCTGAGCATCCCTCCAGACTGGCTCCATTAACAGCAGTCCTCTGTTTCAGGCCAGGTTTGCCATGTTCAGCGGGACGCATGTTGAGCGGGACTTTGTGGAGGCACCATCCCAGATGCTGGAGAACTGGGTGTGGGAGAAGGAGCCCTTGCAGCGCATGTCCAAACACTACAAGACAAGCCGGCCCATTCCTGACGAGCTCCTGGACAAGCTCATCAAGTCCCGCCTGGCCAACACTGGTACAGCCTGGCATCGCATGGCTGAACTCTATGCACCTCGTTGGCATGATGCACATCATTATGTATTGCACACAGAACTAACTGAATTCGGGCCTTTGGCTTCACCTGCTTCGTGATGAAGATCATGTTTGTCCATTACAGGTCTGTTCAACCTGAGGCAGATTGTGCTAGCCAAGGTCGATCAGGAGCTGCATACCAAAACGGGTGTAGATCCTGCTGAGGAGTATGCCAAACTCTGCCTGGAAGTCCTAGGGGTTCCTGCTACTCCAGGTGACCACACCTTCACACTGCTGGACGTTTCTGTTGAATTGTAGCCTTGGCCATATAAACAGCATGGGAGATGTGTTCATCCAAATTCTGTTCACCTTAGGCACCAACATGCCAGCTACATTTGGGCACCTGGCAGGAGGCTATGATGCCCAGTATTATGGTTACTTGTGGAGCGAGGTCTTCTCCATGGACATGTTCTATGCCCGTTTCAAGAAGGAAGGCGTCATGAATCCAAAGGTTAGAGTTGGCTATTACACATTTCAGTTGTATTTATATACTAAACAAAAAGTATACCATGATGAACATTTACTAAATGCTAAATAGTTGAAGGTTGTTGGGATTTTTAAAAATCTTCGACTATGTAGCTGTATCTGTTGCACAATGTAAAACTTTGAAATTCTTCATGGTGTAATTATAATATCTTGCATTGCTCTAGGTGGGCCTGGATTACAGAAACTGCATTCTGAAACCTGGAGGCTCTGAGGATGCTGAGGAAATGCTGAAGAAGTTTCTAGGGCGTGAGCCCAAGCAAGAAGCATTCCTCTTAAGCAAAGGACTGACTGCCGAACTGGACGAGGGTACGCCTTGTGCCTGCTGAACTCAAGATTAAACGGTCATCCCCACTGAGCCTCAGAACTATTTCTGGACATAGAGAATTAAAATGTTTTAGAAATGAAATTCTGCAAGCTCACTGTCATTTCTGCAGTGTTAGTTTTTAGTTGAACAGTTGGTTTTTAAATCTATGTATTTCAATAAAAGTTCAAATGAAGAATAAGACCTGAATCCAATGTTTGTGGATGTTCTTCCTTGGATACGACATAGCATGAAAACCCACACACAAACCCTAGTTTTGGTTACTGTAAGGTTAACTCTTCATAATATAAAAATCTTTATATGCATTTTTGCAGGACTGAATTTGTAAAATTTCAATTCTAGTTACTTTTTTTTTTTTTTTTTGTTTTGTTTTGTTTTTTTAGGGCAAATTCAAATTTTCCCATGAGTTCACTTCCTGCTTTGGGGGAAACTGATATGTTAGTGTACTTTAATTCTCTTGGGAAAATGAGTTCAGTAGTCAAGTGAGATGTAAAAAAATTATATTAAATTGAAATGGTTGTCTTTGTGCTGGCTGAGGTGTTGACTGAATAAAGTGTCATTATACTGAATGTTGGATTGGAGTGTTGATTATAAATGGATTTCTTTGGTCAGGTTTCATGGGGCTTCCTGCAGGATAAATTTTGAGGTTCTCAGATTTTATTCAAGTAAATATACACTGCTCAAAAAAATTAAAGGAACATTTTTTTATCAGAGTGTAGCATCAAGTCAGTTAAACTTCTGGGATATTGATCTGGTCATTTAAGTATCTGAGGGGGTTGTTAATCAGTTTCAGCTGCTTTGGTGTTAATGAAATTAACAACAGGTGCACTAGAGGTGCAACAATAAGATGACCCACAAAACAGGCATGGTTTTATAGGAGGCCACTGACATTTTTTCCTCTCATCTTTTCTGGCTGTCTTGTACTTGTTTTGCAGTTGGCTAGAGTCAGTGTCACTACCGGTAACATGAGGCGATACCTGGACCCTACAGAGGTTGCACAGGCAGTCCAGCTCAATACCAATACATGCCATTGCCAAAAGGTTTGCTATGTCTCCCAGCAGAGTCTGAAGACCATGGAGAAGATTTCAGGAGACCGGCAGATACTCCAGGAGAGCTGGACAGGGCCATAGATGGTCCTTAACCCATCAGTAGGTCTGGTACCTGCTCCTTTGTGCAAGGAGGAATAGGACCAGTACTGCCACACCTCTATAAAATGACCTCCAGCAAACCACTGGTGTGAATGTCTCTCGCCAAACGATCAGAAACAGACTTTATGAGAGTGGTCTGAGGCTTGACATCCTCTAGAGAGCCCTGTGCTCACTGCCTGGCACCGTGGAGCTTGATTGGCATTTGCCAGAGAACACCAGAACTGGTGGGTCCTCCACTGGCGCCTTGTGTTTTTCACAGATGAGAGCAGGTTCACCCTAAGCATATGTGACACATATGACTAGGTCTGGAGAAGCCGTGGAGAATGTTATGCTGCCTGTAACATCTTTCAGCATGACCGGTTTGGTGGTGGGTCAGGGATGGTCTGAGGAGGCATGTCCATGGAGGGACACACAGACCTCTACAGGCTAGCAAAGGCACCCTGACTGCCATTCGGTAATCCTTGTGTAATCCTTGGACCCATTGTCAGACCCTATGCTGGTGCAGTGGGTCCTGGGTTCTTCCTGGTGCATGACAATGCCTGGTCTCATGTGGTGAGAGTATGCAGGCAGTTCCTGGAGGATGAAGGAATTGATACCATTGACTGGCCCCAATGCTCGCCTGACCTAAATCCACTAGAGTACCGCTGGGACATTGTTTTGGTCCATCCAACGCTGCCAGGTTACACCTCAGACTGTCCAGGAGCTCAGTGATGCCCTGGTACATATAGGGGAGGAGAAACCCCAGGACACCATCTGTTGTCTCATTAGGAGCCCCAATGTTGTCAGGCATGCCCACAAGTATGTGGGGGCAATACAAACTACTGAGTACCATTTTGAGTTGCTGCAATGAGATTTCAGCAATATGGACCTGTCATATCATTTTTTAACTTTGAACCTACAGAGGGCTGAATTAACTTTCAATTTCATCAAATGATGTGGCATCCTTTCGTTCCTACGACATTAGCCAGTCCATAGCAGTATAGATATCCAGCATGATTTTTTTCCCATTGAGATCTGATGTAGTGTTCCTTAAATATTTTTTTTAGCAGTGGTATGTATGTATGACACTACAAAAATCAAACCTCTATTCTTGCCATGTACGTATATGCATGTCTTCTGAGTCTGGTGTTCTCTTTGTTCAAATGCGCATTTACTTTTTAATTTGTCATTCAGGACTTGGCAAAAGTGGAAGGCATTATCTTGTGCTTTCAAATCAGTGCAGATTGCTCAAATGTTTGAAATAATGAAAATGCGTTTTACTCAATGAAGTCAAGTTTATTTAAAGCACATTCAAGAACAGCTGGAGTTAAACAAAACTCTGTACAGTATTAAAGCAAGAAACATTAAGTTTATTAAGTAAAATGAGGTACAGTAAAATGTAAAATAAAGTGAAATTAGACGAAGTGAAAGCCAGTGAGAGAAAAAATGGGTTTTGAGTCTAGACTTAAAAAATGCCAATGTAGAGGCAGCTGGTATGCTGGGGTAAGATCCCAGAGCTTTGGTGCAAAACCCCCAAAAGCATGATCACCTTTTAGCTTCAGTCTCGAGCTGGGAATGGATAGGAGCAGCTGGTCAGATGATCTAAGTGACCTGAGAAAGGGGGGTGAGAATGAAGCTTCAGTTAAGTCTATTCTGGCTTGTGTATCTCAGATGGGTAGAATACTGGTCTTCAGTTTATTTTATGAGTTCAGCATAATCTGTAAAACTAGGCAGAGATCTTAAAAGTTGTGTCAAAATATGACAGCCTGGTGGCTCAGTGGGCTCAGATGCAGACGTCCACTGGCTTGAATCTCAGCCCAGCCCCCAAGTGTATCCGTGAACAAGTCACCCAGCACTAGCTCATTGTAACATGTACGTCAAATGTTGTAATTAACTTTGGATAAAAGCATCTGCTGAATGTATAATAAATTAATAATGAAAAAATATAATGAATAGCATCAAGAAAGTGAAAATGGCATGTCCTTAACAAAATGTAACTGCTTTAAAAATAACTTGATAAACAGGTTAATATACTTGCATTTAGCATTGTGGACCTCTTACATTTTCAATTTATGTAGTTATTTTGGCCTAAATTAATTCGCTTACATTCAGAGTAGTTATATTAAAATATGCTGACCATGTTTTGACATTTGAAACATAAACCCTTGGCCACTTAGATATGAGATGAAAATACACCATGTAAAATCTATTGAGATTTTAAAAATCCACAAGAACTAATTAACGATTTTTGAAGATTTGGTTTTGAATGTAGAATGTACACCTTTCGCGTTTTTGTATAACAGCGACCCCCAGCGTCCTAGTTTTTAGCGATATGAAAGTCTTCGAGCTTCTTTGTGTTAAGGTGGTTTTTGTCGTAAGCGCATTTTCACCATTTGAATTTTCTGACAACACCTGTATATATTGTATATGATTGTAGAGCTGTCTATATATATATATATATATATATATATATATATATATTGATGGAACCACAAGATAATAACGAGCTTTATTGATGGAACCACAAGATAATAACGAGCTTTATTGATGGAACCACAGATATTCGTGAATGCCAAAGGTTATTAAAGGTAAAGATAATTATTTCAAGTGTTAACATACAGCTATTTAATGACACAAATGTTTTCCGATAAGTTTAAAACTGATTAAATGCGCCTTAATTTTATAAAACAATATTTACAGTCCGCATGTATATGTTTTGCATGTGTGTGTAAACAGGATATCAGTGACCCGGGCCCTCCGCTTTTGTAGGCGCGACACACCCACCTGCCGGGCGCACTTCGTGCTTGACTGATCGGGACACACGGTGCTTGTTCAGTCAGCACATACAGGTTTAAACATAGCTGGCTGGAGAAGGAATCGTTGCCGATGGTTGCCTGAATTCAGTTTTTCCCACCCAGTTCACTTGTGTCTTTACGAATCGCAAAATTCCATTATGTTGGCACAAGTCGAAAAGGGCTTTGACAAGTTTTTGAACGAGAAAAATGTTGTGACCGATTGTTTGGGAAGAGTCGAGGAGAAGACGGGGATCTCAAAGCGATATATTGCAATTGGTAAGTTAAGTGATTAAAAAGTGGGTTATACTGTACGTGTGTTTCTCAATAACTTTTAAAAGGATTCGATGGATTTTAGAGGATTTAAAAGGATTTGATAACTGTCATTCTCTTATTGTTGTATTACCTGCAAACCTGAAGTTTATTGCATTGCTGTTTGTTTTGCTGGGAGTGTCTATAAGTCAAGACAAACAAATTGTGAACCCTGTCTTTCACCCGACTGTAATGGCATACTGGAGATGCTAAGTTTAGGATAATACTAACCGTCATTTCCGGAACATGGTACATTTGTGTACAGATAAAGCACAATTTTATTAATTATTAACAAGTAACTGCAGAGCAGATCTTGTGGTGTCACACGTCATTAATTAGATGAGCGTCAGCGGTTCAGTAACGGGTACCACGGCCGTGCGCACAGGTGTGGAGCTGCGACGTGCAACCGCAACAAAAAACCGTAACTTCTAAAGTCCGTTTGTTCCCCCACGGCTTTCAGGCCTGCTGTTGTAAACCACAATGTATTGCTTGGCTTCTCGTTGATACATAAATCTGCACAACCTGCAGATTTTGCTGGAGTGAAGTTGACTATTTGTTTAGTTTTAAAAACAATTTTTGAAACATGTTAGAATTCCTTTGCACGTGTTTTTTTTTTATATAGAGGCTTGTATGAAGCTGTTTGAGCTCTTGGCCTCTAGTGAGATGTTAAGTGTATGTCTTGCAAAACTGGAAAATACTGTACGTGACATTGCACACAAAATGTTCCAGATAGGAAACGTTGCTAAATATTCAGCCACATTTTAATTTTCCCCTTTAATACACTGAAAATTGTCTTGTGCATGAAGCCACTTTCAAATATGTTTTGACAGATTATAACAGACACAACAAGATATTTGAAACATCCTCCTGCCATGATGTAATGCATGATATTTTATTTAAGAGTACCAGTGATCTGTCTTTCACATTTGTAAACATCCATAATGTGAGCAGTGGACCTGTCTAAACTGCATGTTGATCATGTACGCTGGGTGTCTGCTTTGACAATGAAAAACGCAGAAGAAGCAGGTGAGCCTGGGATGTGTGTAGAAGGGGAGTGGTGGATTTTGGTTGTCATGAATGAAGTGGATGTTAATGTAGTGTTACCATGGCACTAAAAAGGTCTCCAAACAGATGGTTTGGGCACAAGTCTATAAAGTTGGCATTCTAGCTTTGGTCGTTGTATTTAGTTTTATCTGTACAGATGGAACAGAAAATGTGTGGTGTGCACAGTGTTTCATTTTTTAGAATTTTGTCTTGTAATACTGCAGCGAGGTTGTGTAGATTCAGTTGAACATTATCTCCTTCAGATGGGGTGAATTATTTTGCAAGTTACAAATGGTCTTCAGAACTTGGCCCATTTAGCACATCACGTTTTATGTCTTGACAATGCTACATTATGTATAGATTTAACATGCCAGGAATTGCTGAAGGAGTGAATATGCCACCCAGTTCATAGACTGTCATACTTAATGAAAGTGTTTTTAACAAAATATTTTAGTTAATTCATTTGGTTATATTGGTGTAGCTAGTTAAGCTACTGATTTTTTTTTTTTTCCCTCCCCCAGAAAGTTAGTATTGTCAAACCTGCTCAACTGGTTTTTTTTTTCCCAGTATGTAGTGTCAACATAATTTGGTTCTGGGTATAAATAGATGATTCTTTGCAAGGCTCCCCTTTCATAAAAAATCTGCTTTTACTTTTGTGCTGTTTGTTATTAGCTATCCCATAAAAAAAATGTATGTTGTCTTCACAGTAGAAATGATCAAAATTTAGTCTGACCAAAATGTTACCTGTTTAATTTGTTAATCTAACACGGATTTGGTAGCTTTTCTCTAATTATATGTTAAGGGTGATATTCAGTAAGAGGATGCTATGTGTTTTTGGTCTCTCCCCTTCCCCACAGGTGCAGTGTCCATTTCTGCTCTGTATTTACTGTTTGGCTACGGTGCTGGGCTTCTCTGCAACCTGATCGGCTTTGTGTATCCAGCGTACTTTTCGTAAGCGTATCGGATTTTCTTTTGTGTAAAATTTGCCGCATCAGTATATGTCCTTTCGTGAATCATCATTGATTTTTTAATGTGGCTGCAGAATGAGCATTTCATGAGGATGTATATTCAGTGCATCTTCTGTGGCTAAAAACTGTCTTCATAAAATAAAAGCGTACGACAAGGTGAACAGGCTGCATCTCATATACACAAACGCATTTCAGTAGCCAGCTGTTTTATTGGTTAAGTTTCATAACCAAGTAATGTAAAAGAATGTTTAAAGGAGAAAATTGAGAAATGGCGATCTAATCTGCATGCACTTGTATTAATTGAATGAGATGCGGGGGGATTAGTTATTAAGCACTTGCCAATTGAGTAAACCCAGTGATGTCATGTAGCCTGGTTAGGATAAAGCAGGTGTAACTTGAGTGTTGCACTTAAGTGATGTCCAGAGTCTCTGTAAACGGTGGAGATTCAAGAGCTGGTGAGGTGGCTGAATCGATGCAGACTGAACCATGTGGGAATGGCCCTGTGGAGTTCAGCAGTTAATTTATTCTGAAATTAGTTGATACAGAACAGTTGTAGCTCTTTATGAACCGTAAGAGCTTTACTTTCTGCACACAGCATCAAGGCCATTGAGAGCTCCAACAAGGAGGATGACACCAAGTGGCTCATCTACTGGGTGGTGTACGGACTCTTCAGCCTCGCCGAATTTTTCTCCGACATCTTCCTCTTCTGGTTTCCATTCTACTATGCCGGGAAGGTAGTGTTAAGGAAGCTGTAAGGCTATGAATCTTCAGTTTCACTGGGGGGGGGGTTTTGGTACTCATTTACCACCTTTTTAAGCAGTGAAACAGCAGTAAAACGTACCGACTGTTGAACTGGGGGAGCACAAGTGGTACAGTGACTGTAAGGAATTCTAGATTCATGAACTTGAGTGGCTGTTTTAATAAAGGGATTCCAGTAACACTTCATGTCTTTTGGTCTCCTCCAACCCCCCACCCCCACAAACCAAAGTGCGTCTTCTTGCTGTGGTGCATGGCCCCCGTTTCCTGGAACGGTTCTCAGATCCTGTACCACCGTTTGGTGCGACCGTTCTTCCTTAAACATGAGGCAGTGGTGGACCAGGTGGTGAACGACTTGAGTGACAAAGCCAAGAATGCAGTGCAGTCTGTCACGAAAGAAGGTAGTTTCAACTGTAGCTCTAAAAAGACAAAATACCTTTATACAGAATTTCTAAAAATAGTTATAAAAAGGTACTTTACCATTATTTATCCACAGCAAGTTGAAATTTGGCATTCATAATGTTAAGGATGGACAGACATACAGTTACGCTGCAATTTGTCTTACGACACCTCAAGCTTGCAGGTCTCATTGGAAATGCATAATCCTATCATTGTAAGAACTCAAGACAGCTGCTGGAAAGCACAAAGCGCTTTGTGTATATGAAACCTGTAACACATTTAGTGGTGTTGTGGCTTATGCACCATGTGCTCCATGATCTGACTGTCAAAACCGAACTGGAGGTCCAGTAGTGTCAAGTCTGATCATTCGGGGCTTAATATTTTGTATATTTTTAAACCTAGTCCCAAATATTTTCACCTTGAAAAAGGAGGGATTTGTAGCAAAGCAACAGACAAGACCCAGGCAAACTTGCCTTAGCCCCCAATCTTTTCAATAGCTAGAAACTCCCCTGCAGAGGTCTATCTGTATTTGTCTCAAACATGTTTTGAAATATTTCTTCCCTGTCCCCTTTCAGCAGCCAAAGCAGTTGCCTCCGCACATGAGAAGAGCCAATGAGCTGTTGGAAGATCAGACTTAGTCCAATGTTCTGCTTTAGTTGACCAACACAGATGTGTCGTGGTTCTGGTACAAGGAGACATCCTGCTTACCCCATTCTACATTTTTTACCTTTCTGGAAATTTTTTCTTCTGTAGGCTTGTATTTATGGTCATTCCTTTGTTTTGGTCTTTTTAATGAATGTCATACTTTAAATCAGAACTAAATTGTAATTCACATTTTTAGACGATAGCTATTCTGTGTTTTGTGGACAGACATTTTTATTGTAAAATGAAAGAGGTTGTTTGCAGACACTTTGGTGTAACATGGTGTTAAAATAAAGCATGAACTATATGCGCTGTCTGTAGTCTTTATTCTCAGAATTGGTTGTATAGTCAGAGGTGACAAGTTGCAATGTCATGACGTGCAGGACACCTATTGGCTGGTGTCTCACTATACCACACTGAACATTACAACTATTTTTGTGGAAGTAAAACCATGACCACTCACTGATCCATGCAAGTGCAGCATGCAGCACTAAAGCTTCTAACAATCTTATGCCCTCTTCATAATAACCGTAACCTGATGCAGTTTCCTAGTCCTTGCTAATGACAACACTTTTCCCCATATATAGTGCACACAGACATGAATTCTTAAATTCTCCCAAGGATATGTTCAGTTACTGTTGCATCAAGTGGATTGTTGAATTTCACTTGCAACATGAGACAATGTTAATTTGCATACAGAAGAATTGGTTCTACTCCCTAAGGAACCTGAGGAAAACACATCTCCCACCATCCTCACCACGTTTTACACTCATCCTATTGTTTGCTGTAGCACTATACATGTACTTTTAGTCAACCAGCAGATGTGCTAATATCTCATAGGGACAATGCGGAATTCACTATGATCATATTTGCATTATAGCACCTCCCACCGGAGCATACTTCAGCCATGGCCCATCCCGATATGACTCCAGAGTGCACTGTAGCCGTGCCGTGCCCTGTCCCAATCTCCCTCCATCCCTCCAGAGTGAACCTAACCTATGCTCCAACCTGATATCTCTCTATAACCTACATATTGGAGCATACACCAGTGCTCTAGGAAAGGCCACCAATAGGGACACAAAATGTTAGATTTTATGAAAAGCCAGGTTGTCTCCAAAATCATCTCAACTGTTCAAAGCAAATGTTAAGTGATTGTTAGAGATAGGTTTTAGCAGAGTACCTTTAATATAGCACAGACTAGATCCATAGACATTTAGTTTTAAGTCCTTTTTACATTGCCATGAATTGGTTTTAAATTTCCAATAAAAATCTTCAATTTCATAATATCCCAAAAATAATTTCACAAACTGCTTGATCACAACATATGGGGATTCGGCAACTTATGATCAAATGACAAGTGAGCACACAGCCAGATCAGATGCTGAAATTGGAGAACCTGCTTTGCATCTGAATGACCAGTCTGCAGTGTCTGGTCTTTGAGTTTTCAGCCTCACTCGGGGGTTAACACTGATCCTGGACCAGAGACATGGGCACGGACGCTTTTTACCCAGGTCAGGAATAGCAAAGTAACCTGACCAAGTTCCCATTTAATCTCCAACAGCACAGAAACGAGTTCCTCCGGCATGCAAATCATGTTCTGTTGCTGGGGGACTAACAGCAGCAACATTTACTCCTCCAGCTACCTATCCCAGAAGCCTCTCTCAGACGTCACGTAACAAACTGAACAAAACCACCTTACCCATGTGATACTCTCCCACTCAGAATATGTCCAGACCCTCACAGACAACTTGAGGGCAAAGAAAGCACTTTTGGTAAAGAAAAATGTGCTACATAAAAATAGGTCAATATGGGTCCATATAAGGAAATATAAAATTCATACTGGATACAGCAGGATGTCTTTCAAATAGGGTTAAAAAAAAAAAAAAAGCGACATTTAGAATAATTGCTGCCACCAACAAGTTTTCATTTTAACTTTTAAACCGATTTGACATTTGGGGAACAAGGAAGCAACAGAGAGAGAAGTGTCTGGCAGCTTTTAATTAATGTATTACAAGTTATAATTCAGCCAAAGCATTTCCCACCCAGATGTTAAAACGCAGTAACACTGAAAGTCATTAATGTCACCCCAGCACAGACACCTTAACCACACCGAAGTCATGTGTTATGTTTTATTACTCCACATGACAAAAACAACAACCTACAGAGGAAGCTAAAATTAAAACAATTTTTTAAATATCAGACTACTGTAAGAAGCTGTTCTCTCTCTGTATTGTTCCAAAAGTCTCTCACAGTTTGAGTTTATGACAAACAAAGCACACGTTATAATGCACAACCCTGTCAGTCATCCCACTAGAACTATGTGTCCTTCAGGTCCACGTAATTGCAAGTCCAGGAAGCACCCAGTTCCAGGTCCTTTAGTTCTATTTCGCCATTTCCTGTTGACTCCAAGTCAAGACCATAAACCATCACAGTAACATGCAGCTCATTATAGATTATAAATTCCATAATTTAAAATTCAGTGCACGTATTCCACTCACAATGTATTCTCAGAGAAAGGACAGTGAAGAGGAGACATCCATTTCACTCTCAGCGTGCGCACCAGTCATTGACTCAGCGGTGACACTCCTCTGTGTGTCACATCCATGTTACTTGAGGATCTTGTGGTAGGGGTACAGGGTCAGTGAGGAGGTGAAGGTGCGGATGTCTGTGATTGCCGTGGCGGATGAGTGTGTGTCCGAGGGTGGCAGGAAGGTGAGCTTAGACACCTCACTGTACAGTGAGCTCCTGGGTTCTCCATCATCCCCGCTCTCTGTGGGGTCCTCTCCCATGTCAGCCGGGCTCTCACCTGCTGAGTCCTTCTCTGCCTCTCCGTAGCCAACCACCTGCGACAGAAACACCAGAAGGGACTTGGATCCAACAGGGTAACTATTACAGCTACTGCACCATGGTAGCACCATTAGGCACATGCACGCACTTACATGCACGCTGAGCTTCCTGCTGCCCTGATGTCTGAACTCCATGAATGAGGCAACCAGCTCTTCCTTGGTTATCAACTTGAGTGCCTCAATCTACAGAGGGGGGAGGGAGAAATGAAACTCCACCCAAGACACGCACGCATGCCAACTTCCTGAGCCGTGTACAAGGCGGTGCTGTTGTGCGCTCACCTCTTTGCTCAGCCTATCGAACACGTACTGCTGAGTGACCACCTCAAACCAGTTCCTGTCCACCTCTTCGCCCAGGTGTGTATCCTCACACTCCTTGAGCTTGATGAGAGCCGTCACCTGGGTTTTGAAAGCTTCATTTGACAGGTCGTTCATCCTTTCTCCAAAGTTCACTAGGAAGTCTTCTATTTTGGTCTCCACAAGTTCAGTACTGTTAGGTGAAGGGGCAAGTGAATTCTTACCATCAGACTGCGGTTTGTCAACGAGTTTCATAGAGGTAGTAAGTTTTAAAATGCAAAACATAAGTAACATAGTTCTTGCTCACTTGAATTTTGTGGCCTGTGTTTCCACGGTGACGGAGAAGCCCAGGATACCAGAGGTATTTCTGCAGGTGGGGTACACATGATACCTGACAGCAGACAGAAATTTTGATCAGTCCAAAGCAAATCCACATGCTTTACTGAAAGCAAACTGCTGTTACCATTAACAAAGATGAAACATGGCAGTATGTGTAAGGCCAGGTGATGGCCTCACCCTAAGGTCTCCTTGGTTCTCAGAAAGTCAAAGCAGGGCTCCTCCATGTGCATCTGAAACAAAGTAATCATCTATACATTGAACAACTAACCACTCCAGTAAGTCTCAACATGCAGTTTGTATATTATAGAGTGATTCTGAAACTCTGCAAGTACATACTACTCATACGGTAAATGTTTATAGATTCATGGGAGGATGTCCTCTCTTTCCATTGGAAATTATCATGAGAACATCCTCCACTGTCATTATCCAAGTTTTCCTGTACAAATATATGCATGCTTAATTGTGCCACTTAATATTTACATGTGTTGTTGCCTGTATCTGCATCTTAGACAAATGAAGTGATGGAAGGGAAGAGCCACCCATACACACAGGACAGAGAGGTTAAACAGACAGCCCCAGGTAAGCGTAATAAATGACATGAAGGACTTTAACATGTACTGTTGGCAGTCAGCACCACGCCCCTGCAGACTGAACAGACACCTCTGTGTAGTGGACTACTTCCTGAATAGTCACAGCTCAAATCCAACTCACACAAAGCCCCCACCCCCAGGGCTGGGCTTGGACCAAAATCCAGTCCTCACCTTTATTGCTTTGGATTGGCCAATTTAAGATTTTTCTGTCCAACAACTTGTTACAAAATAACAATATGTGGAAATATCCAAAATGCAACAAACAGATCCTAGCAACACAGGCTAAAACACCAAATCATACACAGCAAATAGCGCTGCAGATGACCAAAGAAAGAAGTAACTGAACCGATTTCAGATTAATGTAGTTTATCGGGTTAAAAACAAAAATACAAACAACTCACTGGCCAACATACTGATCAACCCATCATTAACTGCCCAGCCCATCAAATAATCAATCCAGGCCCGCCTCCCTGCTATCTTCCACTTCACATCCAAACACTGTGCTCCGTGGCAGAAGAGCCACACTCACCACCAGAAGCTCCATCAGAGCATGCTCACGCAGGCTTCTGGGTCCGGACTGCAGAGAACAGAGACCCAAAAGCACAGTGATTAGCAGAACAGCACAGAACACAAAGGTTTAACACAGAGAAGATCATGCAAGTTGTCTCACTGTTAAGAACAATAAAGCCAATGTCTACAATTATATTTGCAGAGAATATGCATCCTTACAGCACATACCCTTTCAGCAATAATATTCTGCTGTAGTCTAATGTAGGAAATCTTACATAACTGTATTACATTTTGCAGTGACATACATGATAAAGTTCTAGAAGGTAAATAAAGTATCCAGTGAAACATGCCTGGTAATACACCGTGACCTCAGAATTGGCATCTGCCTTATTAAGTGACTTCACTTTACACAAGTGAGGCCTGTCAGGAAGTTCCACCACTCTGAAGAGAACGGGGACCTCTATGGACAGACTCCTGAACTGCAGCCTGCTGAAAAGGAAAGACATGCCAGTGAACAAGATGGTGAAGAGGAATAAGGAACAGCTTGGGCCTATTCTAGGTTTTATTACTACATTTACTGCAGAATCACATGCCACACTTAGCGAAAACGTCATACATTGTGGTTTATACAAGTTTATAATTCATGCAGTTCTGCATATGACTTTTATTAATATCACGTGGCTGCAGCTGTTTAAATTTCTAGTACATGCCTTGGATCATGCTTATTAGCCCCTATATTTATTTTGGGTGCAATGCTACCAATACAGTACACACCCCTTCACGTGAAGTTTTACCACAGTACGCAAACTGAACATGACCTAACCTGTAGCAATGATGTAGACCACATAATGCCTTACAGTCTTAAAGAAAATCCCATCTCCACAAACATACCCATGTCAATCTACAACAACCCACACTTTCTAACCAGCGATCATCATACATGTACTCAGATTACCTAATTTTAGAACTCAGCCCTTCATGGCATTTTACCTCAGACACCTACAATGTTTGCCATTCGCTTTACATTGCTATGTGCGGAACAAAGCATTATATTTTCCAAATAAAAAAGGTAAGCATTAAATATTATACGTAGAAAAAAAAAAAAAAACATTATAAAACTAATTATAAAATTAATTTTATAGAATTATAAAAACTTACTCTATAATGTACTGAAGAAACTCCATGGATTCCTGTGTGGGCACAACAGACAAGGAAATCCCACAGAGGTGATGCATTTTCACATACGGACACCGAAAATGCAGAGACAACACGAATGTCATATGCGTGTAGGACAGGGTGACACTCACACTGCTGGTGATGTTGCCTTGCACCAGGCCCTCTGCGTACAGCTCTGACTTAAAGCTGTGTACAAAGTCCATGAGGTCAGCCACAGTGAGGCCCTTCACGATGGCTTGGTACTTCTGGATTATGGACCAGCGTGCCTGCTCCAAGATCTGCAGCCGCAAGTCTCTGGGCAACAGGACAGGGGACAGCAGGAGACCAATTGGGTGCCAAAAAAAAAAAAAAAACATGGCGAAACAGCCTACAGCGGACTGCTGCAGGACACATCTAAATCCTGGAACGTCACACTTATCACTGTTTAATTTTAGAACTCAGGTGAAATGATCAACGAGTTTGCATGTTCTCCCTGTGCCTGGTGGGTTTTCTCCGGGTGCTCCGGTTTCCTCCCACAGTCCAAAGACATGCA
>JABJVR010048493.1:0-13959 GCA_025773905.1 Chitala chitala
TTAAAAAATTTTAAAATAAAAAAAATAAACAGCAATTTTTTTTTTTAATCTTAACCCATTTTAACTTTATTTAAAAAAATATATATGAAAAAAAAAAAAAAAAAAAAAAAAAAACTTTGAAAAGGACTCCTTTTTTGTCCAAAGCATTACTGTTTTTATTCTTCAGGCTGTTCTATCACATTCCCACAATGCGTGTAACACGCACGGGACACGCATCTAACACGCATCTAACACGCATGGTTCAGGCCACTGTGCACTGCGACTCTAAACAGTTGTCTCTGCGCCGGCGGCAAAACAAAAAACACAAAGAAAGTAATTCAAGACCGGAAAATCTCGGTCGAGCAACAATAATTCCCTTTGACCAACTTTGCTGCTGTAGTACGCAAACCAAGACAATCGAAAGGCTTAGTTTTGTACGCAGTAGCGGGCTCTGGTTCACAAATTACAATTCTTATTAAAACATCCAACCGTCAATCGCGATTTCGGTACACAACCGTGTTAATTAAATTTCACTTTATTTATACTGAGTCCGATTGATAAAGCGGCCGATTGTCAGGTCGTTACTAAAGTGCCAACTTCACAATAAGATTTCCACCGACACGCCGCACATTCACAAGTTTCCCCGCTTTAAAACCGCACAGCTACAGAAAACTACGAAGGATCACAGCCTGATCTGTCTGCAGAAAGCCTCTATCCTTAATAAGTCCATCCAAGCCAAGCTGATCTCAAACACAAGCACACGGACAGCCATGTCCTTTAACGTGACAGCCGTGCTGAGAGGACATACAGAGACACTTTTTACAAGTTCTCGGCAAAGCCACGAAGTGCCAAGATAAAATGCAAAACAATGTTTGGACATTTTTCACAGACGAAAATCCAGTGTGCCTGCAAGTACCCAAGTGGGGTCGAATGCCCCGATCCTGACGGTGTTGCTTATGCTCACAAACCGTTAGGCACTAACATATTAGCTCGACACAAATCACGCACGGCCAACGTTCAGCTGACAAAAACACCGGACAGGCCCGCAACACTCTACTGACATCCGCCATCTTTCCAGTTATGGATTTTTTTTATTTGTACGCTAGCCAACGAGCTAGCTACCTAACGCCAAAACAAAAACAAATCTGAGCTATGAGTGAAGAGCACAGCCTCAGGTCCCATGGCAGCCGCGACAACGTCGATTCCGGGCCAGCTCTGTCCGCAGCAACTATACAAACATTCTCGTTCTTCCAGCACTGACAGGGGAAATCACCACTCAGGCTACACGGAAAGGCATCGAGACGAACACTTACAGCGCCCGGGCTCCCCGCCGGCTGTATGAGTGCCCACTCTCTGCGGTGTTAGGTGCTGTGTGACGCGTTTGCTGTCTGTCTGCCTTCCTCCTCTCGGACTAATCGTTAAAGAACGACTCCCATCTCGCTCAGCGGACAGGTGGAACGTACGTAACGCGCATCGACGTCACGGCGTGACGTCAGCACGCAGGTATGAAACTTCATGCCCCGCTGTTACAGTACAACGGTTTCTTATCTACGGCAGCTCGTTCGATGCTAGACGGTATGTGGTATTACTTATCGCATTGCTTGCAATTGTAACGATTTGCACAATTGCAGTGCACCTTTAAAATGAGCTCAGCGTAAGTTAATAAACGTTATTTGTTGCTTTGCCTTTGGAACATTTTTTTTTTCTTTTATTTTTCAGCTATGACGTGGCGTGGCTCCAGCTGTAAGAAATGTAAAGCTCCTCGTGTGTAAAGTAACATTTACAGTGGGCATTTCTTAATAAACCGGTCGATTGGATGATCGCCATTTCAAACGAGGAAAGAGTAACAACAGGATGACGTACCATTTTTTAAAGACACTAGCAACAGTGGCGCCAATCTGTTACTCTTGTCTTTCAGCGTTTGCTGGATCAAAATGATTCGAAGGGTAAATTGCAACAGAAACGCCTGGCAACTGAGCCAAGACTTTATTCAATAACTTTCACTAGCCCCCTACTGCACCCTACTGGTCATTTTGTATTTCACATTCAATAGGCTGTCATATACTTAACGTGATACAACAGCGTGTACCTTAAAATGTCAAATGCACACCTTCTGACTTGGGGCAGCTAAGGATACACGTACAGTATAAACATATGTTTGTGAATACAGTGCAGTATTTTAACGTACATCATAAAGTTAAGCAGCATGTTTCTCTGAGTTTTTTCTTGAAGGAGAACTGATCTGTGCACAACGTCTCTGTCAGTGCAGTACAATACAGTACAGCAGGGTTAAATTGGCCAGTGGAAAAGCGCCATAATGTGCCAAAGGCTGTTTCCTCAACAAGGAGGCTTCTGACTATAGGCACATTGAACTTAATTTGTTTTTGAATATGCTGTATGTGTCTCATAATCAGAGGGGTTTCGTATGTTTGTTATTGGGTCAGATACTATCAGCACTGTTACTTGAGCCCCAATTTGAACGTTGTCATTTCTCAGATGAAGCAGTTTCATCCTGCTTCTGACACCAGTGTGACAGAGCAAGAGAGCTGGCAGGTTTGGAACCCAGGTTATTGCTGTCCACACAGATCACCAGAGGATTGTTGATTGCTGCCCACACAGATTACCAAAAGGATTAACCTGCTTTGTATGGGTAGCAAAGGCCCCAAATCGAAACCTGCCAGTTCCCTCGGTCCATTGCACTATATATAGTTGTTATTCATAGTCGTGTTTGCAGGAAGCAGATAATGGACAAACTTTATGCACTCAGTCTTTGTTGTTTCTCACAACCTCAAATTTCATTTAATTGAGGCCATTCTCTGAGCATGCTTCTGAGGTTGAAAACACTAATCCAAAGGCAAAACGTTATGGCTGTGTTTCCACTCTATGTCCTCATCCCTGTTCCTCAAGTAACAATAGATGGCATCGGTATCATTAATCTGTAGTGGAGATTAGTGTGCTTTAGGTGTGACATGTTCTGATTTAAAAGAGAACTGTGGTCACAGGGTTTGGTCATGTTTAAATGTTTAGGCTGATAAAGGAAGATGTATAGTGACAGTAGCAATATGTCACCATAATTCTCAGATGTATGGCTGTTCCTGTTTAGATGTTTTGAGAAAGCGTGATCTGAAGGTTTTCTGCTGCCCCCTCCTTCTTCTATCCCCACCACGTCACCCAAAGGAGAACCGTTAGTGTGTTTTTCATGGATCAACAGCTGTTACACTGTTACCATGTACACAGCAGTTGTTCTTAATAGAATGTTTCCATGATTGAAAGTCAATGACCACACACAGTCTGTGTGCAGTTTCACGTGTCTTGAACACACTCTTTTTCTGTTTTGACATTTGCCTACTCCCTTAAATGATTAACATTTCTAATCAGTGACTGCCAACTAATATATTTTTAAAAGGGACAGATGATGCAGGCAACACTTTGCTGTATGTGAGGCTGAAAGTTGGGTACCACGTCCACACAGTACAGTAAGGTGACCCATGTACAATGAATAGCGTTGTCTTGTAGTTGTCACAAGGCAGTTAACACCCAAACATAAATAAAATAAAATCTCAATATACAAGGTTCTATTTATTTGTGGATTTAAAGTTTTTCTTTGGTTAAATTCGGAAATATTTAGCTGTCCAATTTTGTTGAAGACAATTGGCCTTTCTGATCTTTTGTCACTGCCCTTTAAGACCAGGGATTGTACATCATTCAATCTCTTGAAGCCCACTCATTTTCATTTTATGTATTTTTTTCTTGCTCATGTTGTCTATACTGCTTCATTTACCGGTAATTTTGAGACACCCGTAAAGCCGATTTATTTAGTACGTTAAAATCATGCTGGATGAGGTCAGAAAGGGTGAGGGGTGAATCACAGGCCTTGTTTTAGTCTACTGGCCACAGGACTAAGGTGGCTATATATAAATCCAAACTTTGTTTCTTGTCTGACTTTAAAGCATTAGTTTTATTTTTGGGAACAGTCTATTATCCGGTACTTTATTACATACACTTTGAAAATCTAAATAAACAACTTCTAAGCAAGTTCTGCTTAAACGTTTTAGTGGTGTCTGAATAGTACCCCCCCCCCCAAAAAAAAACAACTGAAGGATTATAGAATTATTTGTTCTGTTATTAGATAAATGCAACTTTCAAACACACTGATTGTTTTTCCCATGGTCAACAATTTATAGCAATCTGTGGACTTTACTATTCTAGGACTTTACAAAATTTTTGAAGTCAGTTCAAACTACCAATCTAACATATATTTATCTAAAGTCACAAAGTTCATAACCATACCTTGCTAAAATTCAACATACTGTATTCACTTGATGGGTTCCTTAGCAAGTTTTATCCTTTACCACTA
Organism: Chitala chitala; assembly: GCA_025773905.1. Taxonomy (NCBI): domain Eukaryota; kingdom Metazoa; phylum Chordata; class Actinopteri; order Osteoglossiformes; family Notopteridae; genus Chitala; species Chitala chitala. The sequence goes on from JABJVR010048493.1 coordinate 4,337, forward strand.
TAGACATTGCATGCCTCTTACTAATGTATCAATTCTGTAGCTTAACCTGCACTTTTAATGCATGCTTCAAATCCATCCTCTTTCTGTCTGATTTACATATATTCATGCTGTATTTTTTTCATTAGAATATTTATGTATCCATGTATGTTGCATTTATTCATGCCCTTGCTGCATAGCATATTTGAGTAATATTATATAGGTTTGAAATATCACCATGGCAGCCAAGTTCCTGCCCCAATGACATTTCAGGTAGCTACACAATTTTAAACCACGGAAATAAAACTTGTGCCATGAAATTTTATTTTCCCTAGTTCTTTTACAGTTGAATTATTAGAAGGAATCTAATGGTTATCATAGTTTCCATGTGCTCATGTTGGCAAATGAACAATGTGCAAATTAGTCTGAAACGTGGCCCATCTAGCTAAAGCTAAACAGCACACTGTGACCACGCTGAGTGTTTCAGCTCTGGAATGTGGGATTAATTTGAGGCTGGCAACGTACAGTTAATGATGTGGTGCTTGTTTTCTACATTTTTATAGTAATGTTCTCAGACCAGTTTGGCATGTATTTATTAACATCCTGTGGTGCAACAAAACTGGCTGCTTTGCCGAGGTACACAACAGATAGAGGGCAAATGGCAGAGAGTCAAGCACAAGACGTGTTTAAACTCACACAAAGATGCATGTATTCAGCCGTACCCATACACAGAAAAGTGGAAATATCACAGGAAAGCGAGACATGAAAAAATTAATTTTTGTACACACCACTGTCAACCACAAGGTGGCATCAAAATCTTGTGCTGTAGTTGTGCATGACTAACCTTTAAGCCACTGGTTAAATTATACAGTATATTAATATACATAAAAAGTGCTACACACAAACTGAAAGCTGATGGTTTCCAGATCAAATTCAGTGTGAAAAGTACGAGTATTTATGAATGTGACTACAATGTCACCGGTGAGGAACCTGTTGGTACTGATCTACATATATTCATGCTGTATTTTTTTCATTAGAATATTTATGTATCCATGTATATTGCATTTATTCATGCCTTTGCTGCAAACCATATTTGAGTAATATTATATAGGTTTGAAAAATCACCATAGCAGTGAACTTGCATGAAGTTGCACGGCTGTGCGGACTGTATAGGAAAGTGTCTTTCAGCTAAAACAGCTTTAGGTTCACTTGTCCTGAGCTCCAGGCATGACCAGATGGCCTAAGTCTAACTTTTTAGGAGGTTAAAAGGATTGAAGGCCAGGGTAGGGGTTAAGCAGTCTTGCTATAGATCACTGGTTTTCAATGTCTGTGCAAGCTTAGTGTAACTATACAATATATTGTATTATACAAGCTCATTTTAACCCTCCAGCAAATTCAGCATTGAAAACATCAATCCATCTAATTTTCACTTTTACAAGGGGTGCTGTACCCGGCAGCCTGACTGCATGTATTGTATGAGAATTCACAAAGACTTTGGCAGACTTACTTAGAGGTCCTTCATGACACTTTGCAGGATGGGAACATGTACGCAATATGCACACGCACACACAGACACAAACACACACCCACAGCCAGGAGGAGGTGTGACACAACAGTGCTGAGTTGTTATAATTAAAGTTTGGCTATTCAGAGCTAAATAATTAGTGGACTGGAACTAAAATTTGTAAATATACCCTTCAAAGGATGGGAAGAAGGATTCCACGAAAAATAAGAAATTGTTACAAAATCTGCAACTGTACAACAGGAAGTAGATGAAAAAGGCACAAGAAAATAAAGTGAGACATTTTTACAGTAAATTTAAAGAATACATTTGCGATACTTTGTTTTATCTTTCTTTTATTTCCGCTGCTGAAAGAAAGCAATTTATGCAAAATTTCTTTACTGTCTTATTTGTCTTTATTATTTTAAGATGAAAATGTTAGGGCAATTCAATTTCTAAGTTTCTACAAAAGATAAAAGTTTAAACATTTAATTTTAGATTTGTAATGTACTTTTTTGTGCTCTCCTCGTGCATTTTCTGTTGTACAACGCCATGTTTTTAGCGGCAGAGCTTGGAACTACATATACATATACATTTGTATAATGTACAGGAACTGACCCCAGAAACAATTTCCTGGGTCTCCAAACCGCTGCAACAACATTAATGAAGATGCAGATGAGGACAAGAATACCAAAACAAACTATAAATTCCCAGCAAATGTGATATGTTAGCCATATTATCAACATTTTTGCAAGAAAGTCATTTTTTGTATATGCTGCTGTAGCTGTTGGTTTGAGTTAATGTCTTCTTATTCATGAATCAATAAAATGTGTTTTTCTACTAGTTACACAAGAACCTTTACTGTGGTCCTTTATGCCACAATTCAGCATTTTTTAAACAGAATATGTTGTCATAACACACTGTAATGAAATGCAAAGCAAACTCTGCTTATGCAACCCTTTTAATTAAAAGGATAAGATGGGTACCAATGTAAAGCAAAGATTACGTCAACATTAAATTAATGTAACCAATGTAACCAATTCTGCAATGAGCACTGAAGACTACAACCCAAGTGTTACTGCTATTTTTTCCAGTACCATCTGTGTGTACCATTCATTTTGTCTGCTTTCAGTAATTAGTGACAATAACATTTCACAGATGATTGTGTTTTTAGATGAAAGCAATGTTGGGAGGGGGAGGGTGATTTGGAACATTTAAAACAGCTTACATCTGTTGAAGGCATTTCAAGCTTTGAAACACAACTCAACGCCCACTGCATCTGCACAGTATCACAAACATCTGCTCTGAAAGCCATTTGTTAGCACCTCCAAAAGTACAGAGCGATAACAAGGTCCAAGTGGCATCCTTGACTGACCTGTGTGTACCATGATGGGTTATTTTAGGTAAGATAACTGAGGATTTGGGACAGACTCTGCCAAGATTGTCTGCACATATGTCCTGATTGGTTTATAATGTTTTCCTCCCTGCTTGTTGAGATGGGCACCTAGATGGCGCCCCAACTGAACTGAATGCTGTTATATTGTTATGGACCCAACAGAGAATTCATGGAGATAGCCATCATTCAAGAGGGCCTCACAGTTCTTTGAGATGTATGCAGGCAGCTGACGGAAAACTAAAACTCAGCTTGTACTTTATATTATAAACACAATGTTCTTTTGTGTTCTTAGAATTGTATACCATTAGCTTGCCTGGGGAGGCAGGTCAGCCATCAACCTTGGACCTACAGAGGTTTTTTTCTATTTACTAAGGGGTTTTTGATTCCTCTCTTCTGTTGTTGTCTGACTTTATTCATGTCTCCTTTTTTTACTCAGTGCACATATGATTGTAATTACATATTGTATAACATTCTTGTTAAGTGCCTAGGGGTAACTCTGTTTGTGAAAGGCACTATATAAAAATATATTGAACAAACCTCCCCCACAGTACCATGGCCTCTTCCACCTCTGAAGAACACTCAGAGGCAGAGTCAATGATTTAAGCATGGAGGAGGCTCAGTGCAGGTGATGGCTGTCTGATTGATGAGGTACTCTGGGTGGGGGAGGAGTTATGTTGGGAGGTGAAGCGCACTTGTCCTTGATTTGTGATTCGTTCTCTACACCAAGCCTATTGAGGTGGACCACAGCTGGATTGCAAATATCTGATTTCATCAAAGAGGATGAGCAGCTCCACTCAGCGGAGTAATATATGAATAAAGTGTACATGTTATTTCATTAGAGGGCTTTGTCACTACCTAGGAACTTGCCTGTATTGCTTGCTGGGAAAACTACAAATGTTTTAAAACACTTTTGGGTCACTCAGTGGGTTACTGTGAAGTGTATCGACTTGTGTAACATACTGTTAGGGTTATATGATATTTAAGATGAATAACAATCAGTGGGATGAATATTTCAAATTGTTTTACTTGCACAAGACTTTTCTTTGTTAGGAAATTATGTGTAAGTCCAAGAGTGGTGACTTATGGTTTTGTTTATCATAAAACTAAGGGCATGATATAAAAAATACCCTCAATGCACATCTTCTTTAGCTATTAAATTAGCAATTAAATTAAACAAGGATGCAAACTTGAAGCATATTCAGTAGCGGTCTTAGTCGTTTGGACCCCAATATCTATGTATACCTAGCGTATGCAGCGGACAAACTTACAGTTACAGTATATATATATATATATATATACAGTTTATAATGATTCAGTATAGTACAGTTTTATGTGCGTGGCTCTCCAGTCAGGTACGGCGTTTGGCCACTACATACGCCAGGCAGCACCACAGCATCCACCATCTTATCCCCCTTGTTCACTCAGCTTGCGGACGTAAACATGTACGCCAGAGTGCTCTAAGATTATTCGCAATTTATCGTGAATTATCCAGTGCATGGCGTATCCATCATGGTTGGTGAAAAGCGTCAGGCTAGTGATGTTAGTGGTAGTGCTAAAAAGCGACAAGCCATCTCAATGGAAACAAAGGTGGCGATAAGTATTATTATATTATTATAATAATATAATTATTAATGTTATTATTACTACAGTTCAGTAAAATACCACAATTCATAAAATAGTTTATGCGTTTTTGTTCTTTTCATTGTGTGTTTACGATGAGACAACAAACTTTTTATGTTTTAAGACAACTTACTTATATAACTAACACACTGTAGGAATGTTTGGTAGGACCATGCGTAAAGTGTTACTCACAAACAATTCACCTTATGAACGGCCTCTCAGAACGTAACTCATTCATAAATTGGGGAAACTGTATATACACTATACAGTTTGGGGATGGCTCCTTCCTGTTCCAACATGACTGTGCACCAGTGCACAAAGCAAGGTCCGTAAAGACATGGATGAGCGAGTTTAGGGTGGAGGAATTTGACTGGCCTGCACAGAGTCCTGACCTCACAACAGAACACCTTTGGGATGAATTAGAGTGGAGACTATGAGCCAGTCGTTCTCGTCCAACATCAGTGCCTGACCTCACAAATGTGCTTCTGGAAGAATGATCAAACATTCCCATAGACACACTCCTAAACCTTGTGGAGAGCCTTCCCAGAAGAATTGAAGCTGTTATAGTTGCAAAGTGTTGGCCAACTCAATGTTGAACCCTACGGACTAAGACTGGGATGCCATTAAAGTTCATGTGCGTTTAAAGGCAGGCATCCCAATACCTTTGTAATACTTATATGTGTGTGTGTGTGTGTATACTATACTGAATTCTTATAAAACTTTCTGTTTCATACATGCTTGTGCTTCCAAACACCATGTGCAACTGAATGACACTCAGATTTAAAACCTCCTGATACAGACAAAGATTAATGCAAGTGCAGGTGAGTGAGCAGTAGACCTTCTGTCGTCAGCATACCATTACTCTTAGACTCAACATAAGACTCCCATGGCTCAGTCTGTACCTCTCCATATTAAACACCTGGTTCAAGTTTCTCTCACACATGATCCATGAATGAGAAACCACACTGCTTGGATACATTACCTCTTATGTAATTCCATTAGAACTTTGCCCAGGACAAGCCATCATGTAACCAGTAGTCGAATTGTAAAAAAAAAATCAGGGGGGATGGTGGATTTTATCGTTTGGGACATATTTTGTGTTGATGACAGCACACATGGTAGGAGATTATTTCGGGGGGGATGCCAACCCCCCTCAACTCGAGTACTGCATGTAACATATGAGAGCATTGTTGTATAACATCTCATACTTTTATATTTTTATTTATTAACGTCTAAGAACGGTTCCACAAAAATTCAGTGTAATTCATATTACCTGCCGTATGATAGTGACATCTCTTGCACAAAAAAGTGTCCACGTTGGACACAAACCAGTTTGTGTACAGAGCTAACAGGTCTACAGAGGACACCATTGCCATGACTCCAAATTACCACCCAGAGCAGCAGGGGAGCTATGCAAGGCACGTTTTAGTAGATTTTTAGCTCTGCATTCAATACCATCCTCCTTCACAGAGGAACCAAACAGGCCGAACTGGGATTATCACAGTCCATTTGTATCTGGATTAAGGACTTCCTGTTGAATCGCTCTCAGAGAGTTAGAGTAGACTCCTGCATCTCTACGGCTCTCAGCCTCAGCACCAGCTCTCTACAGGGCTGTGGGCTGAGCTCCCTACTCTACACCCTCTACACCTACAATTGCACCCCTGCCCACTCCAGCAACATCTTTGTCAAGTTTGCTGATGACACAACGGTGGTGGGACTCATCTCTGCATGGGATGAATCAGTATACCAGAATGAAGTGGAGCAGCTGTCGGCATGGCGCACAGAGAACAACCTCGTCCTCAACACCACCAAGACCACAGAGTTGATTGTTGACTACAAAAAAAAAAAAAAACAGACATTAAATCTTTATAAATCAACAGAGTCTGCGGTGAGAGGGTATCTTACTTCCACTTTTTTGGGGGTTCAGAGAGTGGAAGACCTGTCCTGGAGATCTAACGCAACAGCATTGGTTAAGAAGGCACAGCAGAGACTCTACTTCCTGATGATTCTCAGGAACAACCAACTCACTCAGGAATTGCTTGTGTCCTACCGTTGGGCCATACAGAGCGTGTTAACATACTTCATCTGTGTGTGGTTCACCAGTTGCACAGTAGCAGAGAGGAAATGTCTCCACAAAATTGTTACCGCCACTCAGAAAATCATCGGCTACCCTCCTTGAAAGACAAGTTATGGTTTGTCTACACACAAACTCAAAAGAGTTGATTTTTTGGGGGGGTGGGGGCTGTAGGGGGTAGATGCAATAATATCTTCAAATTCAATAACACCTTTTCTGTACAATTTGTTATGTGCAATATCAAGAGCTGTGAAGGAAATTCCACCAGTTGACAACAGAATGTGGAATATGTTTGTGGTTTTGTGTGTTTCTACCTGCCTAAATAGTTTTAAGAAGAGAATATTTTATAGTTTTTTACTTTTGGCAACAACAAAAATCACAAAAATTTCGTTGTACATGTACAATGACAAATAACACTATTCTATTCTATCCTAAGTGGTTTAAACATGCCTTTTTGCCATGATGTTAGTACAATCTGCATTCCTACAATACAAACAGGCAGCAGAGATTACTGTTATTGCCATTACAGCCTCTTTATACATTATTAAACAAAAACTTTCAGGACGATTTAGCTCTCATGGATGGTCATTGTACGTGTACAGGATAAACTTTTATATTCTAGAACATCGGGGCAGAAACATAACACACACACACACACACACACACACACACACACATCAACACTCACTATAGTATTGCATAGTAACAATTTCCTTCTATGAAGGACAGTGTGATTTAAATAAATTGACTGTTTCCCTCAAAAGACATTAAATTGTTTTATTAAATATACTGATTGTACATATGTTAGACTGCAATATTTTTAATTAGCACCCTTGTAATATCGTTAACCGCATGCTGGTCCTCTTCCCGGTTACAGATTTTATTCAGTTTAACAGCCAAAGCATCTGATACAGCTTACACTGCACTTTATACACAAAGATTTATGCAGTTGTATATTTGTACTCGAGTGATTCAAGTGGTGAATAATATTCAAAAATAAAACAGGATGACTCCCTTCTGAAACTTGAGCCCACAACTTTTTATATAGTTTTTAAATCATGACATCGCTAGATGTAATACCTTCTACATATTTTTCAAATATAAAGCCATTAAAAAAAACAACACTGCAACATGGTATTTGAAAATGTTTCTTCTTCTTTAAGCTACATCAAACAGCAGTATATGAATAAGATGTGTGTGAGAGAGAGAGAGAGAATCGAATATGCGTGTATGTCTGGACTGTTCTGCGTGTTTTATATGCTTGTGTGAGTGTTCACAAAGAAATGTCCCCACAAAAATAGTAATTATTGAGAAACAGTTTTTTTAAGGGGGGGGTCCTCACAAAACAAAGGCCAAAACTTTACAATCAACTGTTTGTTCAGAGTTAATAATTGCTGTTTTCCAGTAAAATATGTGCAATTGAGAAGTCTCCACCATGACATAAATACAGAAACATAAATTCATACTTGTACCTGTATGTGCTTTTACATGCATCTGTTCCTGTGCATGCCTGCAACCACGAGTTCCTCTACCTTTATGTGCCTGTTCATATTCATTCCTGTACCTATGTGTGCCTGTTCCTGTTCATCCCTGTACCTATGTGTGCCTGTTCCTGTTCATACCTGTACCTATGTGGTCCTGAATATCTATGTGCCTGTTCCTTTTCATTCCTGTACCTATGTGTTCCTGTACCTATGCGTGCCTGTTCCTGTTCATGCCTGTACCTATGTGGTCCTGTACCTATATGTGCCTGTAGCTGCATGTGCCTGTTCTAGTGCAGGCCTCTACCTGTCCATTCCTGTACCTGTGTGTGCCTTTGTTTGTATTTCTTATTTTCATTCGCTACTGCTTAAGTCTTCTTTGGGCAGTGGTGCGTTAGTTTCCAGCAGTGGCAGATGGAGTTAAAGAATCGGCAATGACAGGTAGCACAGGGGTCACAACATGGCATGTGAGCTGCACATGGCTCCTTCACATGGGGGCAGTGCCTTGGAGCAGGAGCCTGCTCTGAGTTGGAATTCTGAAAGAGAGATGTGTATAAATACACAGAGACCAACCCGTAAAAACACAAAACATAGGACTTCATCCAAATTCAAACAAATAGGTATCAAAATACTGACACAAAAATTACGAAAATGCAAAGACACTGCTTTGCTTAAGAAGGTTCGTGCTAGTCAATATAACTGAGTCAGATCATTATCACGTCCTTGTTCTTGATTCCAAAGGTGTTGATGTAAATTTTATAATTTAATATTAATATTATTCTTAATTAATAATCTGTTGAAGTATGCAATACAAACATCTAAAACAGAAAACCTTTACTATATTTACGTGAATATTTCAGTAGTCTGAATGATGTGTTAATGTTTAGTTACATAGGACTCCAAGTAGGAGAGTTTAGGAAGTCATATTCATATAAAGTAATTGCTTTCTTAAGTGCATTCTTAAGGTTTTTTTATATTTGTAAGAACTCAATGTGCCCAGTGGTTAGACTTGGCAATTGTACCACCTGGGTCATATTGCATGTTTAATATTAAATAATTAATAAATGGTAAAAAGAGTCATATTCTGACTAACTTCAGATTTATTTTTCTCATAAAACATTTAATGAGGTGTTGCCTTTTAACATGAGAATGGAGTAATGGGGGTTGTTGTCTAACCCAAAGGTAAAAAACAATCACTTATTTACACACATTTCTGCCTCACATTGAGCCAATAGGGGACCACCTCATGAAATGATAACAATTGAGATTTATGTACAGCACAGTGAATATTAGGGTAAATGTCCTGGTGCCCTAACCTTCATTCAGGACATTTTTTGCTGAGTGTGACATTAATACTCTAATAATTATACAAGTAAATTGGTATCTTTTCGATTAGGCTTAACTGATATTTGTTTTGAATGCTTAAGAATAGTTGAAAGACAAAGACAGTGGAAGTGTTGTGGAGATGTGACAGGCATTACAGAGACAGTGGAAGTGCTGTGGAGATGTGACAGGCATTACAGAGACAGTGGAAGTGCTGTGGAGATGTGACAGGCATTACAGAGACAGTGGAAG
>JABJVR010048493.1:14059-24291 GCA_025773905.1 Chitala chitala
TGCTGTTTAGACTCACTGCACTCCTGTGCCATTCCTGAACTCCTCTTCTTGCAAACAATGATTTAGCTTTAACCCTTCCTTGGCTCCAAAGTCCTGCTGCAAAGATTGTTTTGTGTTATTGTAGATCTTTGGTAATGCAGTGAAACGTTAGCTCATGCAAATCTATTTATTCGCAACCTGAGGTCTTTCTTTCCTTTATGACTCTGCACGAATTGGACGCATAAAGCCCTCAACAGAGCAAAAGTAATTGTAAAGTAAAGATTCTGTTACACCAGAGAAAGAATGAAAACAATAATCGTGAAACAGTAGTACACAGCACTGATTGTAGGCGCTCCTTTTAACCAGGTTTTTAAAAAGTAGTGATATTTCAAAGAACTGAAATTGCTGAAATGTGACTCTCTATAAAAGAGTATTGGTCCACTTCATGTACACTATATGAAATCACGGCTCCTCAGTGTGTCTACAGTGAATGCAGGGAAAGTGCCAACAGGGTGCCATACATACACGAGGCTCCATAACATTCTTTGGACAGACACTAAAAGCTATGTCAGTACTATTCAAACACTCCTAGCACAAAGGAGTATCAGAAATATATGGGGAATTTACAGTATTTAAAACAACAGAACTTGTTTAAATTCTCTTTGGCACCGTGACTACTGTCACTACACTTTAAGCCATTTTAATAACTGTTTATCCAAACCCACAGTTCCAGAGTATCTCGAATGAGAAACAGTATTTTTAATGTATGGCTCTTGTACCTACATGCAGTGAAATGTTTCAGGCAATTTAAACATAATACGTCAACTTAGCCTCATATCACTGGACTGTGGTCTATATTATATACAAACGCACAAACGTACAGCAGCATCAAGGCAACTTAATGTAACTAAATGATGCGTGCTCAATAAATATGCCCATTAGTTTATGTAAATTGTGAATAGCCTACATTTTGGAAAGCATTTATAAACAGCATATTCAACATACATTCTACACTAGAAATTATATAACAGCACTGAAATTTTCACTGAATTTGTCCCCAAAAAAGTGTGTTCAGTAGAAGTATATATAGATACAACAGCATAAAATGCATAACATAAAAGTAAATGTTGACTCATTTCACCACTGAAACATTTAATCTGTAGCTACTGTAAATGAAATTAGTAACACTCAATAACTTCAGCAACATAAAAATGTATACGTTAAACACTTAGAGTTACTAGTACATTAACCTAACAAATTACTGTTGGTAAATTACCTTACAAGGATTTTGGTATCTAATTCATCGACATACCCTGGTCGCGGTTATCGTCTGTGTAGCGCAGGTCTATTACGGACTGCACAGAGCAAGTCTGAAGAAGCAAAACGTAGCAGAAAACTATATATAACACTCCGACAAATCTGTTATTTATTTTCATGGTGTACAATATGTGAAAAAAAGTCCTCTAGGTTTTTAAAATATTAGCAATTAAAGCCGTTAGTAGTATTTTTCTGACTTACTTGAGCCAGCTCTAGTTAAAGTCAACATTGTTAGGCAGTACATATAACGACCGTGGTCCCATATCCCGCCCACTTGACATCTCCCACTACAAATTGTCAGACGCACTGTTACCATTTTAGCGACTTTATTACTTATAAGTGCCTAGAAATAAATTTAGCGAATTTGAGCAGAAATCAGTAGAGCTACTGGATTTATTGCTGCTATCAAACTGACACACAACAAGGCTTCCTAACAGAATGTTTTATCTCTAATGCGGTAACACTACTGAGCGCCTGTGCCTAAAGCTTCATGCCGAATTACTGATCGCGGGGTGATTGTCCGCCCCCTCGTTTGTTTCTTGTTTTCTGAGACAAATTAAAACCAAAAGGTTGTTTTAGGTGTTTTTGTTAACACTTTATGCTGCTTAATTTGATTTTTACATTTATTTATTTATTGCAATATTTTAAATTTTTAACATTTTTTGTCTTTTGGGGATTTCGGTAAAGTTCAGTAGGTTACCACACTGAAAATTTTCAAAATAACACCAATAAAACACTAATTTATAGATAGGTTGTCTTGAGAAAACTAGTTTTGTTATAATTAACTGAATTTTATCTAAATATTGAATTAATTTTAGTCAATTGTAGCAGTTCCTAACAATGTGTATTGATAGATCGATATTATAAATTACGGCATTTATTCTATGATGGAAAAAAGGTGTTGTGAAGGAAGCTCAGTATCCATAGCTGGATATTTGCCTCTGATTTGTCCAGTTCTCCAACACAGGCGTAGATCACACATTTACGTTTTTTTATCTCAGTTTTTGATATTGTAATAAGGGACCAAAAACAGCGACCATAGAATACAGGGCGACTGGCTTTAGCAGACCAACAGAAAAAGGCGTTACAAGAATTTACACACTACAGCTACACAACGTGTCCATCCAAAAATGTTATCAGATTTTAAAACGTTTTTAAATACTTGCATTAGGAAAAAAAAAAAAATTATTATAATCATTATTATTATTGTTGTTGTTATTATTATTATTAAAACTTCAATGAATATCTGTGCTTGTTTTAGAGCTTGCTGGTTTTTTGTGCTTTCATTGTTGTTGACCATTATATAGCTATTTGTTTAATTTAAAAGTGTGTCTGTATTTCCAAATACTTATAAACCCCATATAGTACAAGAAAGTCTTTAAAAACAGAATTATTCTGCGAAAGTACAAATGTAGGATTTTCAGTTTATTTTTTTTATTTATTAGACGTCTCATGTAAAAATGTAGGCCTCCTGAATTAACACATAATTTTGAGTGGGAAGAAATGTGTTATTGCACAGACACTGGGATGGGATGAAAAAGATGATTGAATGGAAACACACTGTAAGTGCCACTTGTAGTTGGTACACCAATGTAAAATTTTACAAGAAGGCTTTAGCCTTGATTATAATGTTTCAGTTCTTGAGGCTGAGAGAAGAATTCTGGTGTGTTTTAGGCCCAGTGTCTTACGCTGAAGTTGGCGCCCTGAAGAGGACACCTCTTTGAACAAGCTTTCTCACTTACAGGACAACACCACAATTTGTTTTTAGACAAACTATGAACGACAATGACGTTTTTTTTTTTTCTTCCTTTTTGGTAAAATACAAATGTATCAGAATTTACGTAGGACTGTCTCCAATGAATATATTGCAGCATCTGTACCATCTAACTGTTAGCAGATGCAGCATCTGTAAACAGTACACTGAGCGTGCACTACCCGCCACAGTCTAGGATTTTGACTGACAGTAGAAGATTCTTTCTGCAAATGTTTTATGTTTTCATCATCAGTTGTAACAATTGTAACAGTTATAGCTGTTCAGAAAGAACGTTTGCAATCATGACAAAGTCAGGACAACAGTCAATTAGTTTGGCTTAACGGTCAGTTAGTTTACTGAGTGACAGAGAGCTGTCACTCATTTAGATTTACTAAATAATGCAATTTTTCTAAAACTTAACTCATGCACAGAGGCGATGGCTGAGTCCACTCACAGACGACATTTACATTTCTGACAATACATTGAAATTACCCCATATAAAAAAACGATACCAGTAATTTTTTCAGTAATTGTTGCACATTACAATGTTTTGCACATTTAGCAGCACATCTACAATTTAGTATAAACATAGCCTTACAGTTTTTTTTCTTATTATAATTTTTAGGTATTAAATATGTATGAATATTATATAATAGTATCTGTACATTTTCTACCTGCATTTATATTCTTTGTTTTCTGTGTCTGTTGTAGTAAACTCCAGCTTATGTAAATTAAAATTTTTATGGTTGTAATAAGCATTTCACTGCATGTTGCTATGTATGGTTTAGTGTGACAAAATTTGATTTTTAATTTGAAAAGCATTTACAATAACATTATGTAATTAGTATACTTATATAAGCCACAAAATATTTTGGGTAATGAAATAAACCGGAGTTCCAGAAAAAGTACAAAATAGAGTGTTATACAAGACCACTATTCCAGTTCTTTTAATCACCTGCAGTTAACCAATGAAAATTTTACACACACACACACACACACACACACACATATATATATATATATATATATATATATATATATATGATAAAGAAAAAGTCATGTTGTGCCTCTGGAGGCTGAGGCAGTGTTATTACCTTGTATTGCTTTACCTCACCTGGTCTGGTCTGAGCTTTCCAATATTATGTGGTAATAAAATGAAGCCAGCTGAGTATCTGTATTTACTGAATAATCAGGTTCTTCCATCAGTGCATTTTTTTCTTACCTGACAACACGGGTATATTCCAGGCCGACAATGCCAAAATTCATCATGCTAAAATTGTGAAACAGGGGTTCAAGAAGCATGAGGAGTCACTTACACGCACAATCTGGCCACCACAGTCCTGACCTTAAACTCCTTGGAAATCTTTAGCATGCACTGGAGAAGAACTTAGAGAATGGTTTGACTCTTTTGTGATCACTACAAGATATTGGTGAAAAGTAAATGCAGATGTGGGTAAAAATAAATGTTGAAATGTTGCATAAACTTGTCAAAATAATGCCACAAAGAATGTGCCGTAATCAAAACTAAAGACAGTCCAACAAAATATTAGTGTGTGTATGTGTGTGTGTGTGTGTACATATATATTTTCTGCTTACACTCTACTTAATTCTAAAAGGTGTACTCTAATCAAACAACTGCATTATCAACACAAGTATCTTTTTCAGATTTGGGACATTATCCTCAAAATTCAAAATGAGGCCATTTTTGGCTTAATGCATACAAGCATACTACAAAAACAAAGCAACTGTGTCTGCTGAAAACTTATATAAATATCCATTAAATTCTGTTCTGTAATGCCACATTTTCACCTACATGCCCACAAAATGCCCATGAAGTCCAAAAGGTCCCACTATCAATGAGAAACACAAGTTGGAAAACAAAGTATGTAAAAATTCTATTGTGTCAAAAACCCACAAAAATATTTATAATCAATGAAAGAACAATGGCCTTTCCCATCGTCCCAATTCAGATGGATAAGTCTCATTCAAAAACGTATTCAGAGTTTCATTACTATTCATTTACTAGTGTGCTGCCCACCCAATCAGAGAAAAACCATTGTTCGTGAATGTGAGTTAACCACCACTGGTCATTCCACCTGTTTTCAGTGTCATATCATTTGGCTCTGCTCATGAACAAGAGCTAGTTCTTTTGTCTCCAAACAAGTCTTCATTCAGGAGAAATGAATTTGGTGAAACAAAGCTGATGATCATTTTGCTTGCTCATGATTATGCTGTATTGGTTAGCTGCACTGGCTTTTCTTGGCTGTTGCTCAATGTTTATTGCATACAGAATAAGCAATTAAAAACAATGATCGGGGTTAGTGACAGGACTTTTAGGACTGAGATCATCACCATGCTTTTCTGAGTGATGTATGCCCATCCTGAATTGTATAATGTTTCTGTTTGTTTGAATGCTGTCTCACAATGTATCAAAATCCATAGTTTCAGTCTTTGTTATAAGCTGCTTTGTGTCCGGTTATGTAACGGAGAGCTTCACATAGTGTTTGAGTGCGTTGGCCAACATTATGTCTCACAATTTATTCGACACAGGTTTTTGGCTTGAGTACGTGAACAGCTTGCTGCATGTTTAGCTTCATGGACCACCACTGCAGCCAGAATGCTGGTGTAACACCCGGCTAGTGGCCCCGAGGTTTCCCATCTGTTATTGGAAAACTTATTCCTCAATGTTATGGCTACATGTTATACATTAGAAAACTACGCACCACGTTGCTAAAATGACCTGTTAAGGCAAGAATAATGTAACGATCTCCCCTTTTTTGACAAGTATATGAAATATGTTATAAATGTGTGTGTTAAGCAACAATATAAGCTATACATGACTTGTGTATAAAGTGTGTATTAAATGAGTAATGCATGCTGTCTACAGCATTCAGACCTTGTCAGTTATGGATTCAAATGTTGTTCAATTCATATGTTCTTTCTGTGTTCTTGATGACATTTTATACTACTCTGGTTTTGTCCCATCTTGATGAACTGCAGATCATTTGAACCGGCCAATAAATTTACTTTAGTGTATGGAAGTGTGAGTGAATCTGGGTAAATGTTAGTGCCCTCTGATACTGTAGACTAGTGTTCTGTCACAAGTCCACCTAGACCATTAAACTATCTTTTCTCCCTACTCACTGTGAACGTCACTGGTTAACCGTTTTGTGTTCAGATGATCTATGTCAGTCTGAACAATACTTACAGTGACAAAATAGAATGAAAGACGTTGGGGAAATTTCACTGGAGGACATCAAAATCTGATAAATCTGTGTTAATGTGACTGCTAACAACTCTGTATAGGATAAAAGAGTAGGATAATGGATATATGTTTGGATATGTAACCCTTGGATGTGTGCTAAACAGGATGCAGAAGACCGCTAATTTCACAAACAATCTAAATTTACCCTTTTTTCAAAGACATATCGAACAGATTTTTGGCAATAGGATTTATGACTTTTGCTGTTTAAAGTGATTTGGTGGCTGGTCTCACATTAATTAAATGATGTACAATGTAGGTTATTGTTATAGGTGGTCATGCATTCTGTATTCTTCACATGTTGAGCAATAGTACTGCAAAATAAGTTCCTTCCATTCATCCATCCCTCCAATGGGTTCACATTGTAACTTCAAAATAAGTTACGATGTGGCACCAATCAAGTTATACATGAATCATTGCTTGAGTATGAAAACTTCAAAATAAGTTATGATGCGAAACTGTTGGAATTACACATGAATCCATTCCTTGAACATGAAAACTTCAAATAAGTTATGATGTGAAAATACTGATGTCTTTGTGTTGTTGCACATTTTTTGTTAAACAAAGTGTGAAGCACACACATCATGTTTGAGTCATAGATCAACATTTTGGGATGAAAAACCAGTATATGATAATAAACAGACCAAATTGAATACAGAAAAATTGAGCAGAGAAGCCAAGATGATGTTCAGTTAAAAACTGCGCTATTTATTTTAAAAGTGCAAGAAAAACACAAAACCTAACATGGAAAGATAGTACACCCGGATCAAGCAAAGAAATGCAACAAAACCATTCAACACCCACATTGTGTGGAAAAGCGATGAATAAACACGTGAACAGCAATTACATTTCTGGGAAACTGGTTTAATATTGAATTCGCCGCTGCAGGTGTGGCGTTTCGGCTGCATTGCCGGTGACGTCACCCCCTGGGGTTGAGACAAGAGGCCGATTAGCGCCCCGAGCGGCTGATCAGCGGGCTGATCCTCTTGTCTGGGTCGCTACCGAGCAGGGTTCGAAATCCGACTGTTCCCTCAGTACGTTGAAATATCGTATGACATCTCTAGTGTTTACCTTTATGAAATGTACCGTGTTTTTATAAGCAAATTTATATCAATATAAAGTAGTTCATAACTGTTAGTCTAAATATTGAAAAGTAACATGTGTGTGAATTACTGGTATCAAGAGAAGTATAAATATTTCCCGACCATAATAATAACTGTACGTTTAATTGCCATTGTGCGGGTTGTGAAGTTTACGTAGTTTGACAGCCAAATTCCATTAAGATTAAACCAGAATGGGTTAGGTAGCAGGCATTCAGCTTTTATTTTTACATTTTATTATTATACTTATTGAGAAGCGGCATGGTGCGTGGTGGTTTGCGCCATCGCCTCGCACCTCCGGCCCCAGGGCCCAGTTCCCGGCTCGGGTCTGTTTGCATGTTCTCCCAGTGTTTAGTGGGCTTTCACTGGGTTCTCCCCTTTCCTCCCACGGTCCAAAGACATGCAGGCTAAGTTGATTGGTGCTTGCAAATTGTCCATAGTGTGTGTTTGTGCGTGTGCCCTGCTGTGGCTTGGCGCCCCACCCAGGGTGCGCTCTGTGCCTCCTGGCATGGGCTCCAGGCTTTCTGCGACCACGCATTGGATAAGGCGGTAAAGCGAGTGGATGGATTTATTTGTTTAGCGACTGCTTTCTTAAGCACTGCAAACTAAACAGTTTGTTAGCCATAACAGACACTTATCTTTTAAAAGTAACGAAATACTTTGATTTTAACCATCTTGTATTTATTCATACATTTAGTAGATTATATTTAATATTATTTTCATTCCTAGAATACAGTGTAAACGGAACAATAAGGGAAGAAAGGCACGATAAGGAATTATTTTTATTTGTCCCATGATAATGCCTGGCTTGTGAGTCGCCGGTTTATATTATCCCAAACCCAATAATTAGATATAATAAATAGAATTATGCTGTAGCGGTTTCTAGTCAACCAACCTCACCAAGCCTACCGCCCCTTTAGTGGGAGGCGGCCAGTTTTTAGGTCAGGCACTTGGCACTTGTTTTGTCTCTCTGTAAATAACGTTCATTAAAGTTCCCGGTTTCGGGTTTATTATTTAAACTCGTATCGCTCGCATTTTTTTCCCTGCAAAACTCGTACAATGCGCTGATCGGGCACTGTCTTTAGAAAGTCCGACTGTCAGAAATCATCCATGTACACGTTTTAACAATACTTAACTTTCTGGCAAAAAGTACATACATACCATACAGATATGCCGTAAATCTGACGAACGTCTGACAGTCTGGGTTGCTTATGGCCATATTTCAATAATTTACGGTTTTTTATTTATAAACATTTAATTCATTTTCTGTTTTGATCGTGTGAACGTTTCAGGCTGAAATTCTAATGCTATTTAAGGGAGTAACTGTGCCTTTGAAAGAAGAACAGTATGCCCACTGTACGGCTTGTGTGCGAGACATTGCGGCATGGGCTTTTTATGATATCAAAGATCAAAGACATTCTTATGATATCTTAGCTCATTTTTATATATTTTTTGAAAATAAACACTCCCTGGCAGTAACATACATGGCACCTGAGTGCATTAATTCAGAACAGGGGATTCAGAACAATTTCTGACCCCTTCTTGCACATTTTATTGTGTTGTGTATTTAGTTTTGAATGAATACAATTGCCATTTTTACCCACCATTCTACACTTAATCACCCATAATGATATAGTGAAACAATGGTTGTAGAGTGTTCTGGAAGACAACCTTGAAGCAAAAAGGAAATCTTTCACTCACATAAATTATTGAGCTGTATGCTGTGCCACTCAGGTGCATTCTGTTTGCTTTAATTATTCTTCAGATGTGTCAATTGGAGCCCACCAGTTCTAAACGGAACAGATTGGACAATTATGAGTCTAGAAAAACACACACCTGGATATGTAAGGACCCACAATTTACACTGCAGATTCAGAACAAAAACTGAGTGATGAAGTCCATGGAGCTGTCTGTGGACTTCTGTGGTGAAACAGTGGCAAGGCATAGATCAGGGCAAGGATAAAAAAAAAAAAAAAAATGATGTTATGGGCTTTGAGTGCTCAGAGAAAATGGAAACAGACTGAAGCTACAGTTGAGTAAAAGGTATATGACAGTCCGTTTTGAGTTTGCTAAATGACATGTAAAAGACTGATTACATGTGGAAAAAGAATCTCTGGTCTGATGATACAAAAATTGAACAGAACAGTAAACATTATGTCCGGCAAGCAACAGGCACTGCCCATCATGTGGTTAACACTGTCCCTAGGGTAAAGCATGGAGGTGACAGCATCAGGCTGTGGGGGTGCATGACAGTGACAGGCACAGGGAAACTGGTAATAATTGAGAGATGCATTAATGCAGTCAAATATATGAACATCCTTGATGAAAACCTCCTCTAGAATGCACACAATCTCAGACTGAGCTGACATTTCACATTTCAGCATATTTCAACATAACTCAAACCATACAGGCAAAACAACACTGGAGTGGCTTTGGGCCGAGCTCTCTGAATGTCCATGAGTAGCCCAGACAAAGCCCAGATTTAAACCCCATCAAATATCTGTGGAGAGATGTAAAGATGGCAGTACACAGACACTCAGCAATGTAACGGACCTTGGGACAAGCTGCCATGAAGAAAGGGATACACTGCCCAAATTGAGGTGTGGAAATGAATCCAAAGAAGACTTCCACCTGTAATTTCTGCCAAAATCCTGCGTAGAACTGAGCGAAGGGTCTGAGTACTTTCTGAATCCATTCTAAGTATATGGAGTGTGTTTATACAGTAGTGTGAAAAAGTGTTGGCCCCCTTCCTGATTTATTTTTTTGCATGTTTGTCACACTTTAATGTTTCAGATCATCAAACAAATTTAAATATTAGTCA
>JABJVR010048494.1:0-24290 GCA_025773905.1 Chitala chitala
GGGGAGAAGTGCACTGTGAAAAATCCTACCACATACGGCACGGTAGCACAGTTACATGGGGGAAGTGCACTGTGAGAAAACCCTATGTACTTCACCCGTGTAACTGTGCTACCCTGCTGTTTGCTATGATATTGTCGTAATGCACTTCACCCTGTTAAATTGTGCTACCCTTATGTGTGTCGTACGATTTTTGATAATCAGAAATATGCGTTCGTTCATATGGGTAGGATTAGCTGATAAGGTAGGACAAATGGATGGTTATAACTATCATTCTTTGCTTCGGGGTAGGACATTCTCACGAGGTAGGACAAATCGTTAGAACACCGGTCAGCATACAGCTGTCCTGTTGCACTAAACAGCTGTTCACTGGCCACGCTGGTTTAATTTTCTACTTAACTCTGTAAATTAATTCTCATCAATTCGCAATAGAACTATTAAATAACAGACAAGCTTTGCTTATACGTAACCTACTGCTGTAAATACACCAACAGCCTAAAGCTCAGTATCAATATTGTCAGACGAGTCTCAGTACCAACACGCGTATAAACCAAAGCAGGACGCCAATGAGTGAATGAGCATCCTCCGGCCTGCCCAGCGCCGACTGGCGGTGTTCGAACGATTTGGAGACGAAACCTTTCGTTTCGGCTCCGGTTTCGGCCGAAAGTCAATTTGTAACTTTCGGTTTCGGCCGAAACCAAAAAATCAATTTCGGTCTGCCTCTAGTAAGATAGGCGAAAAACGTCTTAATTTCAAGATGAAAAAAGCAAGTGATATGATTTTGTGTGTAACGGAAGCCTAGGAATATGGTTCGGGACTGTTTTCGTGTGTTTTGATTACGGTTAAAATATGACTGAGTGTATTTGTATTTCACTGAAGTTCAGTTAATTAAATATTCAATAAGTCATCTTCATCAATGTGAACACAGAAAGACAAGACATCAGTGTAAAGTAAGGATATTTTTGACAATAACCGCAGAAGTTTAAATGACAACAAACAGATCAAGACAGAGCTACACAGTAAATACATTCAGGTATTATAAAGTGTCCAAAATGTGTAAGCAAAGTCAGTCAATCAGTTAGTTAGTCAGTCAGTCACCTTCTATACCGCTTCATCATGTTAAGGGTCGCGGGGAAGCGTGGAGCCCATCCCAGATCACATAGGGCGCAGGGCAGGGGACACCCAACCGACCACACTAATTAAATATTACTATATTGAAATTAGTTCTTTAGAACAACTTGTAATAATAAAGAAAAGTTTGTAACAGGTTTATAAGTTTTTATAAGTTATTGCTGAAAGCTACGCTTAAAAACTGTCGAAAAATACATGGTGAAACGTATTTGTATTTCCAGTTGAATTTGTATGTGTTGTTATTTAAAAAATACACCAAACTGTAGATGACAAACCTTTGTCTAAGCATGCTTTAGTACACCAAAGCACATTTAAAGTGTAATATAGGCCTATTTCTCCAAAGTACATCTGAAAAAATTACGGTGGAAATATATATTACACGTTCAGTAAATGTAAAACATTATTAATATACTTTACTACACTATTTTCACTAGAGAACCTCTGGAAGTAACCACAAGCTTTACATTTCTTGTAGTTAAAATTTTTCCATGGCACAATTTATTTAACATTGTAACACCTGAAAAATACATCCACGTCACAGTTACATCCCTCGCTGTGGATGGACATGAGGTGTTGCAGAGCGCTTGTGGCCTCTGTAATTATCCATTTCACTCCAGGCACCGTGCAGGAGACACAGCTAATCACGCATTGTTGGAACAGACCAACAGGCACCTGACAGGTCAGTGTGAAGGGCCTGTGCACTACCCTGACCAGCTCAATGCGGCCTACAGTGACACAACTGCCTGCCAATTACGTCCACTAACTACGAAGGTCTCTGTCACAATTCAGTGAATGATGGGTCTTAATAATGTATTCCCGGGATGAACAATAACAGAACCCAGAACTGAAGGGGATAAAAGAAAAGAAGTCTGGCATGCCAATATGTTATTGTTGTAATTTTCACAGAAATAATAAGCCTTTTATTTCTATTGAAATTTGGAAAAATCTAATGAATAATTCATTATACAGTCCATTATTCACACTGCACTGGTTAAAAAGAGAACACATGGGATATAAGGTGTGACAACGGTGCAATACACTCTCTATTTGAAACAGATTTAATTCAGATTTCTACTTGTAGAGATGCAACACAAAGGGTTTTTCACAGGACATTAGATGCCCTAAAAGAAAGCCATATATAGTATATTAATAACAGCACTTAATTTTGACCTTTCTATACTGTCACAGGTAACAACATCATTAATGGCATAATACCATGAAATGTTGTGTACCAAATGGCTAGCAGTATGCTTTGATGTTGTATAATGTTCTTGTAAATCATGTCATGTACTTCAGTAATGTGTCATATTCAGCTCCATTGTGAGAAATTTTCTTTTTTGAACGTGGCTCAAACCATGGCGTTAACAACCATAACTAAATTCCAACTGGATGTTAACTTCTGATTTGAATACGTAACTCCCCTTAATTCCTTTTGCAAACATTGTGAAATACTGGTAAACTTAACTGGTAAACTGCGTGGAATGCCAAATCTTTTATAACGTTCATCAGCTTCTTAGAGGACTCGCTAAATCACACACCCCAGTGAATGTGTGTGTGCACGAGAGTATGAAAGTTCACTCTGTGGAGTCTGTGCAATTAGACATCTGCAGCACTAAGACAAAAAACTGTCTTAACTACATATGACCACTACACAGCTGTGTGTTATTTATTAATATTCAATTTAATCAGTGAGCCACAAATCCCAGGTGGACTCTGGGAAGGCATCTTTTCGGCAACTGTTTCTTTGAGGCAGAGTGCTTCTGTAAGCGGGTTTAAGGTATTGGCTGATACACACTCACTCCTGTTGCTGCCGTGGAGCCATGTAGTAACACCAGGCTCATGGCAGCGACCCCTCACTGTGCTGCTGAAGATGACAGATGTGGCCAGTGTGTTAGCAACACGGTGCATCTCTCCTGTCCTGTCCTACTGAACAGACCGTACCCATCCAGGCTTGGATGTGTTAGCGACACGGTGCATCTCTCCTGTGCTGTCCTACTGAACAGACCGTACCCATCCAGGCTTGGATGTGTTAGCGACACGGTGCATCTCTCCTGTCCTGTCCTACTGCACAGACCGTACCCATCCAGGCTTGGATATGTTAGTGACACAGTACACCTTTCTGTGTGTATTTGAAACAGCACAACTCTGGAGTGTGTAGTTGATGCTTACAACATGTCCAAAGGCACATCACACCTCTTGTGTTCATCCCTGATATTTTACATAACTTAAACACTACCTGCATCCAGGCAGAACAGAGTCAAACAATTACCTTGTTAGGGTAAGTTGTGCATCTAATTACAATACGCAGGTTTCATTAACAATAAATAATTTTAACTTTATTACAATAATTGATCAGTTTGCTTCTTAATAGTCTTTTTCTTTGAACGCACACAGTATATTTTACGTGAAATGGGTATTGGTGGATCCTTTGAAAATGGCTTGGCTGTCAGCTTTAAAACAACAACAGGTCAAAACTCAGTAGGGTGTGGATACTTCATCAAGTTTTAAAATAATTTGCTGAACAGAAATAAACTACAAAATAATTACTGTAGAAGAAATTATTGTCATACATAGCCAGAATACTATTTGTATAAAAAATGCAAATATTGCATTTCAGTTTTAAAATATAAACTGGCTTCCATGTTTTTTGTATCATGGGTGTGTTACAACCCAGTCTAAGGTCGATTTATAAAAGACAAGGACAGTCTATGCATAAAAAAAGATTTTATTGTGAACTAATAATATTAATTTTGTGATTGGGACTTAAACATAAAGCTTTTACAACAAAAAATGCTAATTCACAAGTATGTGATCGAATATTCCTGAAAATATAAAAATATATAATATAAAAGTAAGTGAACTCTTTACAAACATTTGCAATAGTTTTTTGTGATTTTACGTGACAAAATACACAACTGTCGGTATTAACAGGTGTGTGTGTGTGTGTGTTTCCCTGCAGTACTCTAACTTGAATCTGGCTGTGACTTTTTCTGCTTTTTTTTACCCTGTTCTTCAAGAACCCGTAATGGCTTGACACAACCCTTTAGTGGACTGAGTGTTTTCACAAAACAAATCTGTGATGGAAACAAAATGTATGCAAACCTCCAAATTAAGTCGTTTTGCATGTAAACAAATGTGTGCAATAAACATAAAACACAGACATTTTAAACATGTGCCTTTAAAGAGGAACAAAAAGAAAGTTATATTTGTATATTTGGAGATAGATGTAGTATTACACGACACAAAGCAGATGGGCTTTGAAAGGTGAACTTATCTATAAAGTCTAGGGCCAAGTTTAAGTTTATTTGCACAATCAAAGAAGAATGTGTGTCCACCACAAACTGATGGGAAAAATTTTAACCACCTGGATGAGTGTCAAGAATGTAAAAAAAAAAAAAGACATTTCACTGGGCCAAGCCTTTAAAAATACATAAAGTATAGGGTGTGAATGGCTCTGGGTGCTTCTTACACACACACTTGCAAGATAATGTGAAAAGGAAAACAGATTCCACTGTATGAAATGTCAATCAGACATACAAACATCAGCTTTAGTTCCTCATTAATAATGCTGATATTCTTTTAGCCTACAAAATTGTAGCTTAATATGTATAAATAAAATATGAAACTACCTATTTAAAAATGACATTTATATAGTCACAAAATAGCTGCTATATCTCTAACTGCCATTAAATGACTTTCTGCCATTTTCTCTACTTAAGTGCTTGAGTTGTTTTCAGGTCCTTTGGAGTGAGAGCGTTTAGCACAGAGAAGTTTCATGGCCCTCTATACACCTGCAAGGAATTGCCTGAGTTTTATTGCCATTTCTTTAACACAGCTGAAGAAACAAAAGCCCAAATATCCACCGCCTGTGGACCGTCCCTTACTGCCCCCAAACATAAACACTTTGGTGGCTATAATGTTAAGTGACTCAGTCTGAACACAGTCCAGTAACAAAAGCAGGAGAGCTTGCTTATTCAGACATGATGCGGAGTCTGGATTGTGGACCAGGTCAGCGGGTCCTTGGGCTACCAGGGGCCTTGTTAAGCCACAAGACTCAACCCAAGCCTTCCATTGGAAGGTGAACGCTAGACCCCATGATGATTATAGTATGACCTGAACACCCCAGCTCCCAACATTTAAAGGCTTGTGTGTGTGACTTTATGGAATACTGTCCTCATGACAGTTTTTTTTTTTCTGATTCAGATTTTTTATGTATGCGGTAAAGTGACCATGTGAGTCCATGTTTACACATGGAATAGGAGACAGACTCCAAACACATGAGCCCAGGGGCATTGTGGGACCAGTGTCTGGCCATGCATGTGGGTCTACAAAGTGCAGGCAGGCGTTATTAGTCAGGAGGGCAGGTGGCCTGGTGGCCTTTACCTGTGAGAGAGTGAGGCGGCTCCCCGCCCGTTTCTGGTACTTGTTAGGGCTCTCAAACTGAAGGTCCTCCCATCTTATCCTCCACAGCATGCCAGCGAGCTCCTTCTCCAGCTTCAGTTTCCTTCACAAAGAGGGTTTTAGCACAAAGAAGTGAAACAGAAAAAGAAGAAAATGAGACCAGTACTGCTTGCGCAGCAACTGAGCATGCGGCAGCAGACTGCACTGCTGGTGCAGCCATGCTGCTACGGTGCGTGACGCAGTGCTGTGCCTGAAGGGATGTGCGTGTCTTCTGGGCCCGGAAACCCCACATCTTTAACTGTGATCTTTCTGGATCAATAACTAATGCAGAGACCTAAGGTCACATTTGTTGAAGAGCAAATTCTAAGGTCTTAATAACATGAACACTCATATAATGCAAGTGACCTTTTGCAAAACGGTCAGTAAATCCGAGACTTTTAAATGTATAAATCAAGACTATATGTATTTTATCTGTCGATAAGGAAAAATTTGATGACTGGCCGGCCATAATTTAAAATATGACAAGCAGTGACAGATGTAATAGGACTGCCGATTAGACATTTACAGGTCTGTGATCACCTTTGCTTCTTTCTGAGGTCTTTTTTTTTAACACTACACGATCTGGCAGTAAATTTCACGTACAAATTAACATGTGTCTGGGCCTCCGAGTGAAACCAAACATCTTGTCCATATGTGAGGAAGACTGCTTCTCCCAAGCATCAACAATTTGGTCACAGAAAAATCAATTTTTTTAAAAACAGGAATTTTTGGGCAGTTTGGCATATAAAAATCGAGGGTAGAAAAAGTGGAAAAAGCAAGGAACGCTGCACATTCCATTGTAATCCAAAGTGGGTGAAAGCAGAGCAAAATGCTTCCAGCTGGCTGTCCGGAGCCAGCTAAACCGGTGGGTGCGAGGTCCGCGCAGGGGAATTCCCCCTTCCCAAACTGTCGGCCACCCCATGCGCACAGACAGGACAGGCCCTCCCTTCCTAAAACACACTTTTAAAACAAAAGAGTCACGGGAGAGCTGAGGGAGAGCAGAGGGGCAGAGGGAGAGCTGAGGGAGAGCAGACAGAGAGAAAGAAAGCAGAGGGGGAGTTGAGAGAGAGCTGAAAGAAAGGAGAGGGAGAGCGCAGAGAGAGAGGAAATGGAGAGCAGAGAAAGAGGAGAAGGGAAGCAGAGGGAGAGCTGAAGGAGAGCAGAGGGAGAGCAGAGAGAGGAGAAGGAAAGCAGAGGGAGAGCTGAAGGAGAGCAGAGGGAGAGCAGAGAGAGAGGAGAAGGAAAACAGAGGGAGAGCTGAAGGAGAGCAGAGGGAGAGCAGAGAGAAAGGAGAAGGAAAGCAGAGGGAGAGCTGAAGGAGAGCAGAGGGAGAGCAGAGAGAGAGGAGAAGGGAAGCAGAGGGAGAGCTGAAGGAGAGCAGAGGGAGAGGAGAAGGAGAGCAGAGGGAGGTTGCAGGAATGCTCAGACATTGTCACACGACAGGCTGTGTGTCTGTCAGCGCCAGAACCATGAAGTGACCAGGCCAACCTGGGGCCAACTTGGCTGCAAGAGCACACCCCTCTCATATAACGTGCACGTTCTGATGTGGTCCCAAATAAGGTCCCTGAAGGAAGAATGGACTCCAGAGTGCTCAGAATCGAAATGTTCCATTGTTCGGACTGACACGTGTTCTTTCAGACTCAGCAGTGTGAACCACAACACTTTGGTCTGCTCGAACAGGCCTCGCTCTTATCCTTTTTCCAAATTAGCTATTCATTACAACACAAAGCCAATAAAGTGACAGGTTTTACCTGGAAAAATTACTAAAATATGTTATTGGGCACTAATGTAGAAGTAATTAAGTACCATGTGTCCTGGCCCTTGCAAAATAAATTAGCTATTATTTCCAGCTGAAAGGCTTTGTGTTAAAAAATGCTACTTATAAACAACAATTTTGCTAACAGTTGAAGTGTGCAGGCGTTATAAAATTGAGTATAAAACCTAATTTTAGTCTCCATTCATGATGTAAATATCCCAGATGTGCAGACATGGATAAGGACAGCAGACCAGGGTTTTGATCCTGTCTCTGCCTGTGCGCCATAGGGGTGCTGTCAATGCAAGATTCATGGCCCCCTTACGCTTATCATGTATCACATTACACCCCCAACCCTCCTGGCAATCAAGTCAGCAATGAAGACAGAAGCAAAGTACCCACCATCTTTGAAAAGCAATCAGCAAAGGAAACAACCAACCTTTAACAGAAAAAACAATTAAAAACTTTGTGGAAACCTGTATTATGAGGTCAGATGCAGTTTATTTTCACCACTTATATCCTCATAGATTGTCTGTTTGTTTCACGGGCAAATTAAAAAAGCACCAGCAGACTGCAAATGCTGCTAACCTGTCAACTATTGGAACAGCAGTGTGTACCATGTTTCAATATTTTGCACATATTTTAAAATTCGGTTAAATTTAATTCTTAGGAGGTAAGTTGGGACTAATACTGACAAATTTTGAACTACAAAATACAGAATAAATTCTAGGCCTCACGTTTTTCATTACAGTAATTAAAATCCTTACTGTTACTCACTGAATGTTACTCACTTCACCAGTAGCCAACAAATTAACTGATAGAATTTGTCCTTCTGCATCTCCTTAACAAAAATCATGTCTACAAAATTAATTTTTGCAGGGACTAAACAGATTGTCTTGGAACGCCAATCTGAAAAGCGTTCGTCCCCTGGTCACGCTGGTTTATTTAAAGTGAAATGACTATCCACCAGGAAAATACAAAACAGGACACGGCAATCAAAGCCATAAATCCTGCAGGAACAGTCAGAAATCAACGAGCTGAACAACAAAAATCACTGCGATCGTCATTTTCCTGTTTGTAAACATCATCTCAGGCAACAGGGCAGACGCTTAAAAATCTAAATATGTACCCCAACACTGAAATTGGAGAAAGACTAAAGGTGTGGTGCTTAGCCAGCCAACACGCCCACACCCCAATCATCATAAACAGAAATAAAAAATATTTTATCAAAACTTTTTTTTGTTTGACCTCGTTCGTGACATGCACGTGTACTATTATTCATTGTAAGCTGCTTTGGACAAAGGCATCTGCTAAATGAATAAATGTAAATGTAAATATACCTCAAAAATAATTAATGTATGGTCTTTCAGGCATAATAAAATTTAAACACTTTTGAAAGATATTAAAATAACTAAAACATTACTCTACAAAGTAGTGGTCCTAACATTTCTATTACATTTAAAAGTAATGACTATAATGACTAATAATGACTATGCTTTCACAAACATATGCTAAGACTTAAAAAAAAAAAAAAAAAAAAAAAAAGCAACAATATGCAAATATTTTAGGCATTGCTGGCCAATGAAAATTGTGAAAATGTAAATAAGACTTGATTCCTTCAGAAAAAGATTATCTTTCTGCCAAGTCACATAATTTCCTGCTTAATACCACATACCAAACTCAGTGTGTGCTGGCAGCGTGAAAAACAGTCCCTCGCTAACACAGCCGAACAGAGTTTCTCAATCAGCAAGATCAAACTAGTCTCTCATTTCTTCAAAAAGTGCATTTCATCGTGACAGCTAAAAAGCGTCCAAGAATTCCTTAAATACTAAAGATGGGTTAGAGGAACAAAAGAAGAATGACAGTTCTACATACATACAAACACACACACACACACACACACACACACACACACACACACAATGTGTAAAATATATTCTCCTTTTCTAAAAAAATCTCATAAAAAGTAATGGATTTTGTTCAATTGCATTATAATGGAACAAAAAAAAAAATTCAAGTCTGTCCATTGCTATTTCTTTTTGCATTTATTACTTAAC
The DNA here is from genome assembly GCA_025773905.1 of Chitala chitala. Taxonomy (NCBI): domain Eukaryota; kingdom Metazoa; phylum Chordata; class Actinopteri; order Osteoglossiformes; family Notopteridae; genus Chitala; species Chitala chitala. The sequence goes on from JABJVR010048494.1 coordinate 9,379, forward strand.
TCTTTCATGCATGAATTACAAATGTCACAGTCAGGATTTTTTCCTCAGTGTTTTTATTACTCTTTGGGCTTGAAAAGAAAAAAACTTCATTTTTTCGAACATGTATTTTTCAAAGAGTTCTTCCCATGACTACTTGAGATTTTTTTACAAACATTTCAAACATCTGTCCACTGTATTAATCACTATACTTGAAAGGGTTCATTACGTAGAAAGATTAACTGCCTCACAGCAAAATGTTAAAAACGTGTCAGAATACTACAATAATGTAAACAGCTTTGGGTTTTGGTACACTGATGGTTACTTCTCTTTTGATACAATTCCCTAGTTGATCCATTAAGATGTAAGGCCACTACATTAATTTGCAGTCCATTAAAATATACATATTAAAAACATAGCATATGCAAATGATGTGGGCACAGGAAAAAGGAAATATTTTTAATTTTTTATATGTTTTTCTACAACCTGCTCAGAACACACAAACATAAGAACGTGCCTGTCTATACCTTAATGGACTATATTAAGACCTTAGAATTTGCATTTTCCTATCAAAAAACAAAACAGAGTGAATAAACAATATGTATGTGATATGACAGGATTGTTCCAACTCAGTGAATGTAGTGTGACAGTACCCATACATTTAAATAGTCTCCTTCCCTAGGTGAAGACACTGCAAAAAGTGACAGCCAGAAAACAATTACCAGCATTTTCTTTTTCTAACCGGTCTGTTTAAACCCAGCACTGGATTTCATGCCTGTGCATAAAATAGGAAATGTCATTTCACCGCAGCGACGAAACTGAGCCGTTCAGGGCAAGAAAACTCCATAAAAAAAACTCTTAGAAATAATTTTTTTTCTCTGTCTCTTGAAAAAAAAAAAAAAATCTATTTAAAGGTACTCGTTCAGGAGGCACTGGCAGACTGAGCTGAAAACATGGAGCTGCACACTGGGCCCTTTGTTTTATCAGCACCATATGGGAGCACCTTCAGCCTCTCGTCGCAGCCCCATTAAAGTGCAAACTCCTGTTTCTGCTTAAACGCCCCCCCCCCCCTCCCCCAGCACACACCGAAGGCCAGACCACCAAAAAAAGCCAATGTTTTATTAATAAGCGGCGCAAAAATTGTGGACCGTTGGACGAATAAATGTGGACCACTAGCAAAACAAATATGGAGGCTGAGCATGGCGCCCACATGTTCTGCTCGGGGAGGGAGGATCGCTTGTGTGTTTGTTCAGTGTCCATTCATGAAGGGGCACATTTGCAATTGTTCATTTTTTTTTCCAGCATGTTTACGTTTGTTTTATCTACAGAAGACCAGAGTGAAAAGGCCTTTAAAACATCGCAATTACTGTATCACACAATTTTAACACCTTACGTGTCTCTCTTTCTCTCCATCATTATTTCATTATAGTGTACAATCAGACTATTGTGTTATTGACATATTTTTATCATAAAGGTCAGGTCCCTTGAGCACCACTCTTGCGTAAAGAGGAAAAACGTACCTGTAGATCAGTAAACTTGATATTCCGAACATGATGAGGGCGAGTCCTGAGCTTACACCAACAATCCCAAGGAGGGGCAGAGGGGCTAAAAAGACAAACATACAAACTCAATTACACTAATTAGTGTAAATGCATACCTCACAGTAAGCAGTTCATACAAACTCTAAATATAACAAAACAAAATTATTTCTGAAGCTACTGAACAAACTAATACTTGGAAACATGTTTGATGAAAATATACAGTAAATATATGTAATAACTCATGGACAGAATATGTATGAAATAAGTACTGACCTACTTTATAAAACCAAGTTGCTGTATATTACACAGTATAAAGTATATCACAATATAAAGTACAGAACTATAATAAGGAACAGACTATTACAAACAGCTGAAATTAAAAAGCACATCTATTGAAAATGGTTATATTATAGAATACATCGAAGGTGAGAATATGTTAGAGGAGTCCATGGGAAACACAGGATTAGTCTCAAATTTAGGGTCTTAATATTTGAACATTTTTTTCTATACAATATGGAGAACTATATTCTGGCATGAATATTATCAAAGTATTCATGAGCTCTATGGATAAAACTGGGATAAATAACAAATGAAAAATACAGCAATCTTTTAAAATGGTATGCCCACCTCATAGACTTTTCCTGTTTTTCCCCATCAACTCTTTTAAAATTAGTAGACGTAATTAGATAAAATTATTTTGAAGCAATTTGCGCCATCCTTTTCACTCAAGGTACAGATTTTTTGACTGCAAGCTGAGACCAGGTCAGTTTTACACAAGACAAATTCATTCAAATTTCATTGCGTCTGGTAATGTTTCCGTGCAACGGGTGGGCATCCCACACTTCCACAGCCAGCACAGACTCAGGAATCTAAATGCCGTGTGAAACTGGCACGGAGAACAGAGGGCAATGAGTTTCACTGCAAAACAGAGGTGAAAGCACAGGTGGTAGGGGTCACGGTTGGCCTGCTACGTATGCACATCTTACGAGGTAAAATTGCCAGTGGGCACATCTTTGTTTCAGGACAAACTGCATGCCAGCAGCACAGACTGGTCGGCAGCGGGCAGATGCCAGGTGGTCTCATGCGTTCTTGGTGTTAGATGCATTGACACATGCACTAGCAATGATGTTATTTTAAAGGCCTCAGGCACTAAAGGTCTATGCAAAAAGACCTCGTTTCCCAAAGCTGTTGGGGTTGATTTCCAACATATGGTGGGCAGCTGGCTTATTTGCATGCTGTACAGCTAGTTTCCTTACTGATACTTTTTAAGTGGTTAACAAATATTCAATCTACATCCTAACAGTATAGTAAAAGTGTTCACCTCTTCCCACGTGGAAAAAGTCTGTAATTATGCTGGATATGTATTTGAATTTGGTGGAAAAACTAAATGGAAAAAAGCTCTTTCTATTTTAAGTTAAAATTCATTGTCCTTATGGCAAAAGTGGACAATGAAAATCTAAGTGGCTATGATAATCATAAAAAACAACCAAAAAATATTTGAACCTGACAGTTTCTGATCAGGAAACCAGCATATATTGAAAGGTCAAGTAAACTCCAATAGTATAACTGAGAGGAGAATTCCCTGTGAAAAACTGATAGCTTCCTTATCCCTGAAGCTACCAGATCTACACATTTTTCCTATACATGATGTCAAATGCACAATTAAAGTCCCTGCATTTAAACCTTAATCTTTAACATAAAACATGGAGCTGTAAAAGACACAATATCTATAAGCTCCACTTAGAAAACATGTTCCTTTACAACTTAATGATGGATGGGGAATGACTGATTACAATACAGCGCTAATCATAACCCTTACATAAACCAAAAATATCATGCAAGTAATTCTCTTAATGTAATTATAATACCTACTTTCATTGCACTGCGGAAGATCTAAGGAAAATGCGCATGGTGGATTATCCAAAGGCGGCCTTCCTTTAGGCCACTGTATGCTCTCAGTTGGCGACCAAAGGATTTCTTTATTTGTTCCATTGTAATGTGCAACAACCTGAAACAGGAACACGTGTTTTACATTACATCGCGTTTATCTGCATGCTCCAAAAATACACACAGAACAAGTAACGGGAATTGAAGCCAGCGCAGCGGGAATGGAGATTTCTTAAACGCTTAAAAAATAAGCACACTGTAGCACGTTGTTAACTTTGAATGTGGCGTTAATGTCTCGGGTTATGTTGTGCTGTCTCCTAAAACCAAAGTCATAAAACCAATAATGGAGATTATTTTCATAGCATAAATCAAGGACAGATTTGGTGTTTGTATGTAGGCCCTGAGCAGAGGTCCTTCAGACACAGGGAGTAGCAGACCCTGACTCTGCTCAGTCTGTAACCATACCTGAAAAGTAACTCATCTTTATTCTCAATACACTGCTTAGCGCGGGAGCCTGGGGTCTCGCACTTCACGTATGCGGTGCATTTCCAATGCTCAGGAACAAGGTTGGGAGCACTGACACTAATAACGACAGTCCGGTCTCGTGCTCCTCTTCCTTGCTAATCGTTGGGAAACGATGATTATGTGTTATCTGTGAGTTCAGCAGAGGGTGAGCTGAGGTCTGCTCAGCCACAAGATTGCGACGAGATGTTTGTGTGAAACCAGCCAAAACAACATGCCTTGCAGCCAGCTCTGCTGCGCATTACCACAAGCAGCCTGGAGCTTCAGTACTGTTGTGGCAGAAACCCAGCTAACTCTCAAAAGCCAAACACCTCAGTATGCGTTTTCTGTCATGCTACATACAAATGGGGTGATCAGAGAGACACCCCACATTTATGACCAATTTTGACAAGTTTTTGTCAGAGTTTTCCTGTTCAGCTAAGAAACATTATCCAGGCTGTTATGATACCTTAACACTTTAAACTCAGCTGGCCTGTTACAGGCAGTAAGAACAATCCCTGCGTTATACTCCTACAAAAGCCACATATCAGTTTAAACAGGAGATCTCAACAACTAAACTGAGGCCAGTCATTAAATTACTGCACACTCCCATGTTTAGATCAATTTCTTTAAACATTGAACAGTGCATTTCCAACTCCAAACTTGAGTTACGAGTTTTAATTTTATAAAAGTCTGTCTGATGAAATAAACTTTGAAACTAACATTGACAAAATTAGACTTGAAATTCCTTATACTGACTAACTGTTAGTTATTGGTTGAGTTACACCATGGTAAGCAATGTTAAAACTGCCAAACTGTTTGCGTTTTTTAACGTGCTCCTGACCTCCTGACGACAACATTTATTTTTTCTGGTTATGTATTTTTCAAACTTATCCAGTCTTTAGTAAGTTTGAATCTGACCATTTTTATATTATTATTTATATTCATATTTGTTCTTTGAAAACTTTGAACATTAAGGTGGTATTGTCCTACTTCAAAAAGAAACTGGTAAAGGATTTCTTCACAAACAATTGACCAAAATTTAAAACTATATATTCTGTTTTTCCTTAGCTGAGCTACTAAGGTGAGTTTACCTTTATTTGGATGCCTCTAAGTTAAAGCTTAATGTAATCTTCTATACAGCTTCATCCACTTAAGGGTTGCAGGGAAGCCTGGAGCCCATCCCAGAACACATAGGGCACGGTGCCAACAGGGCAATTTGGACACACCAATCAACCCAACCTGCACGTCTTTGGACTGTGGGAGGAAATCAGAGAACCCAAAGAAAACCCACCAAGCACAGGGAGAACATGCAAACTCCACGCACACAGACCCAAGGCAGGAATCAAACCCCAGGCCTGGAGGGGCGCGGCGACAGTGCTAACCACCATGTCACTGTGCCGCCTTATTTAAAGATTTATGTCAGGTTTTAAATGTAAGGATACAGTGAGTTAGATAAGATTCACATTAACAAGAACAAACGTGTTTGGTCAAAAGGTCAAGTCCTTACCCCATACTGTCCTGTTGTATGATTCGTCATGGCCCACAGGGTGAAATCTGTGTCACGATTGTTGTTCTTGTCTGTACTGACTAGTCCGGTAACCCCTGCAACAGCATCACCATGACTAAGCTCACCCAACTGTGAGACAATATTCAGCATGTATATTTAGCCACACAGAGGAATCTACACTGACGCAGAATGTCAGTCTCAATCAGGCGTCTCATTCATTACACAGGAAGTAGGCAACTAGATAATGGGCTAAACTATTTTTACAATTTGCATAATTTAAGTCAGACATTCAACAAAAGACTGTAGCAGGCCTTATTTTCCTCAGACAAGAGCTGAACTTCCCAGTTATTACACAACTTTTTGGAGAATTTATAAGGTATGTCATCTATAAAGTTGCAATTTTTATGTTACAGGTAACACACCAGAAAAACAGTTAAATATTTATTATTGACATTTAATTGTAATTACAATATAATATAAAAATGTTTTTAACTGTTTGGTAGCTTTTGGAGAAAGTGAACACTTTGTCAATAAAAACATGCTTCCTGCTTGTTACTATGACTCGGTCCACTGGGGCTGTCATACACATGCTGTCAGTTATCAAGTGTGCCAATCATTGTTCACTATTTACAATATAAAACATACTTACCCCAGAATTTCCGGTTCTGCATCTTCTGTGTGATGCGCATGCCATCGTTCTGTGAGCCCCCTTCAGCCAAAGTCTCATTCAGGGCTATTGCGTATAACTTAAATCCATCGTAGAAACAGCCGGCAATGATGTCCACCTGAAGCGTAATGAAACAAGGTCCATTTAGCGCAAGTGATTCAACTTCATTTGCAAAAGGACAATGAAGAAAACTCAATGGAAGAATGGCAGCAATGCTTGTACTGTGAAGAGCTACACTTACCATCTATGCATGTGGTGTTCAAATCTGTGTACACAAGCATTTACAGTATTGGCATGTCTACAACACCTCAGTAACAACTGTTTCAAAGGGAAGTTAAATACCGAAAATCCAGTTAACCTTGGAATGACCCCAAACAAAACACATTAAGGTCCTGTATCAAGTGGCGTAACTTTATACAACATTTTCCCAGTGCATACTCCTGTCTGAAAATGCCTATTCTTTTTCACATCCATTCCTTTTAAGGACAATCTAACAGTAAAAACATATGAACTGTACTGCTTTCAGAAGACAGCTAGAGATAGCCAAACATCTACTCATTTTTATCCTAGACTTGTCAAACAGTTGCCACCAAATGCCTGAAAGATGTTTGACCTCCCCAGCAAAACCATTAACATCTGTGACAGCTGATCGTAGCACTATACCTCCAATCAAGTTGCCTCATCTCTTAATTTCCCTAAGGTCTTGAAATTCTCATTAAAGTTTAATTTAAAACAACTTACCAGAGAGGGCTCAAGTTTAACTGCAAAGTCTTGCTCCGCCCTGATGTGCAGCTCGTTCTGAAAAGCCGTGTACTCCGGGTTATCCGGTTCTCTGTATGTTATCACAAACACGGACTGGAGAAGACAAGGGATTAGACTCACCCACAGTGACACGTGCGAGAAAAACACAGTGCTGTAAGAACAGACATCTAAAATGTACAAGTCCATATAATTGCTATAATAACTCATTTCTACAATAATTACTTGACTAGGGCTGCTGTTTGCCTCCATGGGGTTTTAATGACTTGTTCAGAGCACTAAGTTAACATTAAAAACCAGAAGCAATTTTTGAAGAAAGTTTAATTCTTCAATAAAAGTTCACCAGATGTCTGAAGAGCAAAGTCTTCTTAAGAAATGACATAACCACTTTTGTAAACCATCGTGGGGCTGTATGAACTGTCTGTCTCATGAGGGGGAGTTAGACAAGAATGTGCTGCCTTCAACCGTTTTTGGTGTTTATCACTCACACCAGTCCTTCATACCCGTGCTTTAATGTGTGTGTGTGCTTTTGGCTTACACTCCAGCAGCTTGAGAACAGAGGTAACAGAGGAGGAAGGGCAATTGTGTGTCATCACCTTTTGAAATGGCTGTGTGTGTATATGTGTGTGTGTGTGTCTGTGTCTGTGTGTGTGTTTGCGTGTGTCTGCATTGCACAAGCCGTACCAGCAGAAATAACATCTGCTGTCCACCTGACCCTCCCACCCCCCAGCACGATCAACCAGTTGTCCAAAACATGTTTTTATAGAACATTATTCAAATGGAGATTCTCTGCACATCTTAATTTGAGTAATGAAAATTTCTCTTTTCTTGATGTATGAGTGTTCAAAAAGCATGCAAAAGTTATTTGACCTAGGGTTAAAGGCATGTACACTATGTCCATGGTACACCCTGGACACAAAGAGTACCAGTAACTCAACCTTATTTATGTTTTCTTTACTGCACACAAATTACAAACCTACTCAGCTACGTGTATTTCAAAATAAAATCTCATAAAAGTGATGAATCATTAAATCCCAAGACAGTCACAGACGTTTTTTAAACAATAACACGAATGATAAAAAACATAATTGGAATACTGGCATAGCAAACTAAACCAACTACAGGGCTGATCATATCTATGAACTACTGCAATGAAGGAAAGAAAACTACAAAGCAAGGCTTAAGAAAATAAAAAGCCAAAGCCAAAACAGGGTGGAGACAATACCACGAGGTTATTTAAAAAGTATAACATAAAAAAAAAAAAATTATTTACAAACAGGAATATCTTTTATACTCTTAAATACACTGTCCAAAAATAAGTAGTGAGCAGTGCATCAAAGATAATGAATGAGGATTTTTTAGGTTTTTTTTAGGTAAAAGAATCTGATTTAGTTTCTATTTTAAAGGTTGAAAATAAAAGGCTATCCTTTCTCGTGAGACAGTTGGGCGGACACTACACCGTATAACAGTTATATTCCCATGATTCTGTAGTTAAAGTCTGTGAGTTTTTCTACTGCCTGTGAGCATCATGTTGCATCACACCTTCAGACTTGTGCATTCAGATCAAGTTTGTGGTTATCTGTGTGCGGAGTTTATATCCAGAGGTACACAGAGTAGCTCTCCAGTGCCCCTGGCATGTGTGTGTGTGCCCGGTGACAGACTGACACCTAAACTGGGGTGCCCTGGGCTACCTGGGACAGGCTTCAGCCTATGATTGGGAGCCTGATCAAGATAAATAATTGGAAATCATGGAAAAAGAATGACAGTGATACTTAAACATTTTGGTGCAATTACATTATGGCAAAATAAAGTATTTCAGCACAGTATTCTCTACTGTATTTATATCATATGTATTTCTACCTTCTGAGCTACAGCAGTCCTACAAAACAATATAATAATAATAATAATAATATTGTGCTTTTTGTCAGTCAGTGGAAATTTGACTGTTTTCTGGACAAAAAATAAAAAAAACATTTTACACTGAGTCATTTTCTGTTGCACTTTGGTTGTTGAAGTATTGAGTAAACACTAAAACTAAAATACTAAAAAGATTAAAATTATTTCATTCATTCATCCCCTATACCACTTGTCCAATTCAGGGTCATGGAAGGCCTGGAGCCCATCCCAGGAGACACAGGGTGGGGGACACCCAGGGCAGGGTGCACACACACACACACACACACACACACACACACACACACACACACACACACAACTGGCAATTTGGAGACACCAATCAACTTAATCTGCATGTTTGGACTGTAGGAGGAAACCAGAGAACATCCACCAAGCAAAGGGAGAACATGCATACTCCACGCACACAGATCCAAGGCAGGAATCAAACCCAAGGCCAGGAGGTGTGAGGCAACAGTGCTAACCACCATGCCACCTTAAATGATTTCATAAGGGTGAAAATTCTAATTCTCATTAGAGGCAACACCCTTTCTGTTTTGTACCTTGAAGAGCTTGATTGGATCACTCCAGTTAATGTCTCTGTTCAGCCAAGGTTTGTACGCTCTATCTTGAAGACTCTCCCCAAACATGTCCAAGTAGAAGATGGCGTAATCCTCTGGGTTTGAGACCTCACTCTGGAAAACCTTCAGGATGTTGTGAAAGATGTCCAGGGGTACACATATATACACAACTGTTAGAAAAGAACAAAATGTCAGTGGTCAATAATGCATGAATAACTACACGCACTCCTAAATTGTATAAGCCAATTACAACAACCACGATCTCTTAAATGTCTGCACATTTACTTTTATAAGACTTTGCTGTTCTGACAAAGGTCTCCGTTGTGAAAACATGCACGATTAACATCTGAAATCAAGACTAAACACATGTATTCGTTATCAACCCAAACAGTTTTCATTACTGGTTCCTGGGAGGTAGAGGCTAAGTCTGCTGGTGACAAAACGTGCCAAAAACCAGGTCTAAATAATGTCTTTTTTTTCCGGATTTGAGTTAGGTCTTGTAAAAAACCCGAAGAGCGCACCACCAGAGACGCGCGCTTGTGTTAGCACTGCCCTTTTCTCTCACACACACTCGCTGTAACTGCTCCAGTTACACAAACAGCAGCAGTTAGACAAGAATGTGCTGCCTTCATCTGTTTTTGGTGTATATCTCTGTATGCTGTCTCCACACGTTACGCTTGCTGCAAGCGTTGCCAGCTGATACGCCCTGATGTGACGTTTACAAGGCCGTGGCGTTTGGACAAGAGCCCTCACATTTCCGACTCAAAGCTGGGCCCCTCTGAGTTCTGCCAGGCACTATCTGTCTCTTGGACATGAACCAAAACAAATGTACAGAAAAAAAAGAAATAAGAAAACACAACTAAAAAAAGCTGCCCTGGCCGTAACTAGAATGAACAATATCAACATAGTTTTTTTCCTAAAAGGCACAACCAACATTAGCACAATCTACAAAAAACTGGTTAAATAGCTTGTTTTTTTTTCCTAGAGTTAAACTAGGTTATCAAGTTATCAAGTATCGAATTGCTAGCATTACAGAGTTTTTTTTTTCTTTTCAATTCTGCATTTTCCATAAATAACATTACAGCACTTCAGCCCAAAGAACACTGAACATATACAGTCTAAATAAAAACGATATTATTTGGGCCCATTAACATTAAGGATGACATAACACAGAGGGAACTTTGTTTCAAGATCATGAATATCTAATGAAACAAATAAAAAAATACCAGTATATTTAAATTATGGTGGATGGGTACAGCCTAAAAGATGCAGGACTCATAGTGGATTTTCTATTAAATGTATTATCGTTGGATTTTAAGTTTTTACATAATGAAAGTAATAGAATATAAGATTTATACTATCTCATGTTTTCAAATGCACATTAGCTTTGTTGTATTGTCCATAATTTGGGATCATTCACACTAGATGTAGTTAACATACACACAAATAAACATATAGTAGGATCAGGAAATATTAAACAATACTTTTTAGCCAGAGGTTACACTAATATTAATGCATGCTGTGTGGTATGCATTTTTTTATTTAAGCATGTTTGCAGAACTGACAAGAGGAAACTAGTCTCTACCAAGCTGTCATCTTTTTTAATCATAATGTAAAATTTTATGGAGCAGATCAAGTCCGACAGTTTTCTTAGTCTGAATACACATAGGACAGGCGTCTGAAACCATGCAATCATAAATCAAAAAATAATGAGGACTTTTAAACAAGCTATTTCCATTTTAAGACTGAAATTACTCAACTTACACTTATCAGTGCCTATAATCTATACTGCAGTGTTTTTTCAGTGTAGGTACAATCCCAAATTTTTTTTAATTAATGTGAAGAATTGGAGTACTTTGTTTCCCTTCACTTTCCTATTTCATTAAAACGACCCGCATGTGTGTGCATCCGCAACGGAACACGCTAACATGTACACAAATTTGCTCCTGTGGCAGACACTGAGGAGCAGTGCTGGAAGAGTCAAGGTGACTGGCAGCTCTGCAGGATGAAGGATGAAGCGAAGTAAGCCGTTTACTCCCAAGAACTCCTCCTTCCTTCTCTGTGTGAAGTTTGTCTTGTACCTCCACTAAGGACATTTTGCTAAATCCAGAACTTGAAGTACCTGCACTGCACTGATGGCTCTCACATAGGACCCACAAACCAGGTACAAATGTTACACTGCAAATAAATTTAAATATCATGGTCACCCGTTTTACTTTTTCAGATATTATTTTTGGAAAAATTCACAATATGTCAAAAATATTACACCTGCAGTCGTGCAATGACTACTCAGTATCTAACCAGCCAAACCTTTGGCTCCATCCACAAAGTTCTTCATAAACTAAAAAAAAACTTGTAAATATACCTAGGGACAAGTGTCATGCTTTGTGACATTCAATCTTGCTGGACAAAATATCCAGAAAACAGGTCACAGGTATTACTGTAAAGGCTCCTTCAATCCTTCAATCAGACACTGTAGGAAAATATTAACAAGTCCAAATATGGGAGTCAAGATGACATCAAAGGCTGTGCTTGCAATTGTTGATGGCGCAGAGGAGCTGTGAATTAAAACCCATGCAGACAGGCTGAAAGAGACCTTTTAGATTGCATCTAAGGGTCACCATCTTTTTCATACGCCAAGGCTTCCCTTTGTACTCAAAGTGCTCCTGCAAGACTTGCATGCTACTTGTAACGTAACGGCCACAAAACAACATATAACTGCACACGTTATGCTACAATTTTTGCCCGTTGCATATTCAGAGCTATTGAGCATTTCTCAGCTTGATCAGATAAATAAGGCGAATGAAAATACAGCAAAATCTTCTGTAATAACACCCTACATTTATTACACCCATCACAACATAGAAAGTAATTAGTGAAGCAACAGCTAGCTTGCTGCAGTAAGGACATTATGTTAGCATGCACAAAAATGCGTTGCCATTGAAAGACCTTTAACATCAAATGCCTTGAGCTTCAACAAAGGAGCTAATAAAATGACTGGCTGTGCCATGACATCCATCTGCAGACAGTAATAAGAGGGGACCAGTCCAACTGTACTGAGCTGCAGCGGAAAACGGAGGCACAGAGCAGTCTATCCACATCATGCCCTGCGGGTTTCAACAGCAAAAACAGTCCTGGCATATTCATTATTGCGTTACAAGGCAAGGAGAAGTCAATTTAAAATACAAGGCTTACGCATTTAGGGTCAGATGTCTTCCAGTGAAAGCAAGAGGCAGCAAAACATCTACTTCTATGACACCAAGTCTGAGAAAAAACAAGCTTGTTGTAAATGAGGTTCAAAGTTGCATTTCAGTCTTCAATTGAGAATTTCAGTAACACACAAAGAGCTCAGATCGTATCCATTTATCATACAAAACACTTTTTCACAAAGTCAGACAGTAACTGGTCTGTCTGCACGGTTTTAATGCCCCATCGCTCAATGCATTTCACTGAATTAAATAAATACAGCTTGCAATAACAACTAATAAACCAAATAATATATCTGTACTGCTGACTGTGACGGATGCTTGTATGGCAGAGGAAACCCATTGTAAACTCTTTGATGTTGCTGCGACACAATCCAAAAATCAAAGACGTCCGTGGTCCATATACTTAAACCACAACTTCACTCCAACATGGCATGATTTTCAATTAAAAAATAATTTATCTGTAAAGCAACAAAGCAAAATTAATTTTAGAAGGTTAACTCTCATACTAGAGCTGAAATTTCAGTAGCCATTTTAAAATCGCTACTATTTTTATACAAAAGATATTTAGCAAGTTTTCCGCAAATTACGTGCAAGCTGTTTATACCAAAACACAGAGACTGTACCTTGTTTTTATTTTCATTGTTGCCTGTGATAAAGCGTGTGTGGAAATTTTTACAATGCGCCCACTGCTAGAAATGAGAAAATTTGAAATTACATTTGAACAGTAAAAAAGCCTTCTGGTAGTGACGTAGGTGAGGTCTACAACATTCAGTTTAGAAGCAAAACGCTCTGCATTCACAAACACACATGCTATCCATTTGTGTCAATAGTTCAGTCCCTGTCGCAGAGATTTATGTTGTTTACTTTGCAACTCTGCTACCATTTAAGTTAGCGACCCTTTCTCAGCCTCCTGGAATGATACACAGTTGTTGTTTAACCCACATGGAAACCAAAACACCTCACTGAATAGATCATGGAGTGGGAATGTAGCAACTCACTGATCAGTGTCCATGTTTACAATGCAAATAACACTGCAGTCTGTGAGGACATGTCTTACATTACTGCAAAGGGAAATGTTTTTAAATAAACCGCTCCACTAAAGAAATGCTTTAAACACCTTCAACAAGTACTCATTCATTGTCAAACCATTTATCTAGGTGACAAGGTATGAGAGGTCTGTGTACGGTAGCACAGGGTGTGCCTGCCTTGCATGGGATGACCCCGCCCCCCATTTCCACACAGACGCGGGTGTGCATACACACACAAACGCACATATAGACGTACAAGCACAGGACACAGTATAGATTCACCACTTCATCTACACTGTTTGCATTTGGCGTGTGGGAACGGACTCTAGAGGACCAACATGACCCACTACACCAGAATGACATGCTGAGAAAAAGCCGCCTTAACAAATTACAGTTAAGCTGTCTTTTTCCTCTAAATGGACATGTAGTTTAAAAAATCTACAACATTTACGGAAATAACTACTTTATTTAATTGCTTAGTTTTAATAACTTTAGTTTACGAAAACTCACTCCATTGATTGAACTTGTCTCCATTGGTTCATAAATAAAACATGGTAATCGAATAACAACCATGTGAATAAACTCCTAGAATTCTCCACTAATCGGTCTTTCTCCTCAGAAGTCAAAGCTAAATTTTCCTTCCCTTTCCTCTGCTGTCCTCTAGCCTCTCTCACTGCCCTCTTTCTCTAACTCTCTCAGGCTGGAAGGCTGCACTGCAGAGACAGTGATGGGCATCCCACTTGAGTTGAATCACTGCACCAGTGTATCCGTACACACCCTCTCACCTACAGTCACTGGCATGGCTGTTCCAACGCCCTGCAACATAACTACGTTTCATTTGTTAATTCAGCAAGCCTAACTGTTGCAGTCTGGAAAAAAGTACGATATTTACTCCACTGCCATCGTCAAACTTGACCCTTGCTGTAACACGACGATTTGTCTCGTTATAGACGTCAGCAGCTAAAAGTATTTACACAGGGTTGAAAGGGTGAGACGCACCGCCAGCAGATTCCATCACAGATGTCAACTGCGTAGCGCAAATTAAACATTTACAAAAACAGGGACTCAGGCACAGGCATAAACAAACTTCTTAAAAGACCATAAACACTGGGCACTAATAAAGCAGAATAAATCATAATAAGCCGTGTACCGAATATATAAAATGTAATGACAACATCGAGTGTCGTGTGAGGTTAAATGTGAAACAACTGATGGTTCTGTGATTGCCTTAAATGTATCCCAAAGGAACCTCCAAAACTATTTTCCTGAGCTGAGGGGCGCATGAGGCAGATGGGGGGGGGGGGGGGGAATCACAATTTTGAAGTAATTGCAAATAGTAATGTTTCGAAATTAGCCTGTA
>JABJVR010048495.1:0-24286 GCA_025773905.1 Chitala chitala
TATTGTGTCATCCACATGAAATGTAAGTTAATGTAAAATTTGCTTTTGGCTTTTATATATATATATATATATATATATATATATATACCAAAGTGCAATTCACATTTCTGTGTCAGGGTGAAACTGAACAATGGTCAGTACTTGAAAAATTCATTGTGCTGTTCTCATGGTGCAGTTATAGGTCATTGTTATGTGTTTTCTCTGCACTTACGTGTGCTGTTAAGGGCACAGATGCACAATGCATGTGAATACCATTCCTGTCAGTCAGAAGCACCCTTACGGCCCCAGTCCTCCAACTTATGTAGTAATGAACTGATGAATTTGACTGGCTGGTGTTTCCATGGCCACTAGCATCTATTACAACATGCTACCAATCGGTGAATTAATCTCGTTTGTTACATTCAAATTGGCTGTAAAGTGTAACAGAACTCTAGACAATGGGTTTTTCAGGTAGGCATAATTGACAGTCTTGGGCCTATCCAAATGTTTTTGAAACGAAGACCATTGAAAGTAATGGTGTCAGCATATTTCCTATATGCCAATGGTGTTACGCGAGCACGGCTGTGTGCCTGCAATGAACAGGCAACATTACTTTTGTTTACAGTTTTCAAACCACTTCATACAATTTTTATGTATAAAATGGTTATAAATTTGTAATGTTTTAATAATTCAAGTGGTGCCTTTCAGTATGTGGAGCGACGTACGATGGGTAACACATTTGCACTAACAACCTAAAAATAGACAGTAAAAACCTTCCTGTGTTGTGTCCGTTATTTAACACACCTTTAACAACGTGGGTAATGCTGTGTATCATTTCACCTGTACTTCTCTAATTTCGTTCTAAGAATAGTCTATATATGTGCACGACTGGAGCAGTCCTTTGGTGATGTTACAATAGCATAGTGTTCGTCCTTTCTGTATGTGCTCTGCAACTGACAGGTGAGTAGGGGGCAGGAAACAACTAAAATTTATTCCTATAGAGCAGGGGTGGCCACCCATGGTCCTGGAGAGCCTAAGTGGGTGTAGGTTTTTGTTCCAACCAATTCAGTCAATTTAATTTGACCACTATCTTAATTAAAAACCAGTTATATCATTGCTTATTCTCATTCTCCACGATAATTTGCTTGTTTAGTTGTTTTAAAATATTGAGCATTACAAAACAAGACAGCTAAAAGTGAGACTCAACCACACATTACGATTTCTATACAGAACTATAGCAAAAAATGTATGGCTAATTCAGCAAGGTGTTTAATTCAAACCTGTTATTAATTGTATTTGAATTTTAATAATTAATGAATAGCAGAAATAGGAGCCAGTAACAAAGAATGTTTAAGCAGTGACTTAAGTGATTAACAAGAAACGGGTTAAAATATACCGTATCTTTAAAAATAAAAATAAAAAAATGTTTTAAAAAAAATGCAGCTTCATCATGCTTTTAACATTCTTATTTGAAACGAAAAAAGCTTCTTGAGAATTACTGGATTGACATAGTAATTATACAAAAAAAAGTCCATGCTTAATTGACACTACAATTCAGTTAAAAGCATAAACTGGCTGAAGCAAAAACCTGCACCCACTAAGGCTCTCCGGGACCGTGGTTGGCCACTCCTACTATAGATGTTAAGGAAAAGTATGACGGACATACCCAAGATAAACCATTTATGCTATTGTCCACAAGATGGCGACATATAAATCCATATCAGCTGTAAGATGCATGGATAAATTCGTGACGGAATTTTCACTTGTCATGCAAAAGCCTTTGGTTCCATTGCTAGGTGTTGCGGATTTCATTGGATATTGCGGGAAAGTCGGCAGGCATTGTTACGCATAATTAGTCAATTAAACAATTAAATTGAGGCGAAAGAGAATATACTACGAATTGGACGTTCTCATTTTATCACTTATTTCTTTACTGACTTTACTTTGCTGTGATGCATATTTTATTTCGGTTGATGTAGTCTTCAAGAATGTTAAAAATGCCTTCGTTGTTCCTTATCTAGTTCGGACCATGTTTATTTTAGCTTTAGTTTGATGTATGACACTTCATATGTACAGATTATAAGTTTTTCTAAACTTTTACAAAACGTTTTTGGCTGCTTTTTCGGTATTGTCTTGTGACTGTAGTGACATGCATCTTTCTAAAGAATAATCAAAATTAATGCAGTGGATAGGAATTTTAGTATATTCTTTTCCAGTAGTTGTAGTGTATATCATACTGAATCAGAATATGTAAAAATACTGGTTTTGGAACTGTCAGAAAACGGTAGCCTACATTAAATGTTAAAATGTTTGAATTTATTTTAGAGACCACCACAGTGTGGCAGCAGGACGGCTACATGGACAGTGACATCACCCCCAGGGGTTGAAGACAAGAGACTGATTAGTTCTCTGAGCTAAAGACTTGAGTCTTTGGCTCAGCGGGCTAATCCTCTTGTCTTGTGCGTGAATGACCCAGGTTTGAAACCTGCCTGCTCCCTTGGTCCATTACATTATAATGAAATTTCTTGTAGAATATACCATTTGAATACAATCATTTTTATTTTATTGTTATATGATATTTACCTGTGATGTTTAAGGTCTATTCATGTTAATTTCAAAATGTATTGACCTCTGTAGCTTGTCTTAGAGTTGACACGTTGGTGTCTAAGCTTTGCAGAGACCTAAACAAGGCCTCCTGATGGGCAAGAAACTAACGTAAAACAAGTTTCCTGACCTGGTTTCAGCAAGATGGCAAAAATAACACCAACAATAAGAGGGCAAGAGAAAACAAAAAGATAACAAAATGGACACCCCTAAGGAAAGTAAACAGTCTTTCTTTTTAAAATGTAAATAGATGGATAGATTTATAGTTAAAGAAATCTTTTTCCGAACTGTTTACTATGAGCAGATTTTGTGAATTCAACAGTGAGGTAGCCAGATGTGAGAATATTCTGCTTTCTGTCAAACACTGATAAAGAGGGGATCAAGAGAGAAGACACATGTCACTCATTTCATTTGCTGCCTTCCTTTTGACATTCATTACCTAAGTTCCCAGGCTTCCCATCAAGATCAATAATCCCCACCACCATACTACCTAATGCTAGGTCACCTGAACTCTTCTACAACCACTCAGCACCAAAAGCCCTCAGCATCATTAGTCCTAAAGCAATTTACTCCATTCCCTTCTGAGATAAAAGAAGCACAAAGACGCAGCACAGAGCAGTCGGATCCACACAAAGATATCAAACAGCACGAAACCAAATGCATTTGAGCTTTTAAGTTTTTCAAGTTTTATTATAGTTGTTATAATCTCAAAATTATTGTTTGCACCCCATTTAGCACAATAAAAAGAGGTGTTTAGGAGTAAAACAAACAGGTGCAAAGGCAAGAAGCTTCAGTCAGGAACATTCTTTAATCTGACACGTTTTCCTCCCCCTGTATGATAGGATTAGTATCCAGTTACGGTTACCTCGGTGACTATTCCTTACAGAATCACCATAGCTACAAAGTCCAGTGACCTGTAGCTTTACATTAACAAAATAATTATAGTAAAAAAGCATTAAATAATTAACATACCACTGACAAATAAATATTCATCTTTTAGCAGCTAAAGAACATTTTACGTCTCGCAATTGTAAAGCAAAAAGATTCAAGTTTGAATTTTCTTAAATAAAAATCTTTATCCCAAACCTGGTGCCCCATGTGCTATCACAATCTTCTTCCTGCATCTGTTCTCTGAGCAGGAAAACAGTAATTTCATGACTTCATAGTGTGTCATTCCTGTTTTTATCTCCTCTTCAGCTGAGCTACCTGTCTTTACTGTTTTACATATCTGTAGTGAACCCACTGGACTGAATTTCCCCAGGGTCTTGATGAATCAGGCCTGTTTTGATTGCGTTTGCTAATTTGAGAGTGTGTTTACACCCCTCAGATTGAGCCCTTGAACTCACCTAAAACACATCGAAAACAGAAAGGAAATGCCAAAGAACTACACAAGCTTGAACCAGACGGCACCTTGGTCAGTCCGTTTCGAACTACCCCTTAGTGCTGTGCTTTTCTCAACTTTCACCATCGTACTGTACACTTCATGGACCGGCTGTGAGGATTAAGTACTTTCCAGTTTAGAATAGTACCAATCATATGTTCCCTTGCATCCGCACACGCACACACCAGCACGCTGAAACTAAAATAGGACGTTCTCTCATAATTAAAATCCCCACCGTTCTGTGTGACTGCAGTGAGAATTTGATCCACTCCCAACCTGGTGGTGTGGTGCCTGCCCTCGTCTCATCTGTACACAGGCAGGCGAATGTGGGCGTGCTGGTGGTCCAGCAGCCGGGGCACGCCCACGGCCTCATAGCCCTTCCCCAACATCTGCTCCTTAATGCAGGGTGGTCGAATGCCGCTGATCAGGAACTCCAGAGACTGCAGACTGCTGCTCAGAGCAGAGCTGCTGCAAAGGCTCTTGGCAGGCAAGGAGCAGCATGGAGGCTCGCCACAGGCCACCGGGGCCTGGAGGGAGGGCCCCTGCTCCCGGCTACCACCCACATTGGCACCCTGCAGCTCCTGGGGGTTGTAGCAGTCACTGTCAGGCGTTGCCAGCACGCTGTTCCAAGGTGGTGCAAAGTACTGGCTGACCGAGAAATTGCCATGCATGGCAGGACAGTTCAGGGGGGAAGCACTGAGCCTGTCAGCCACACTCCCAGAGACGGCCCCACCCCCAACAATCGAATATGGTCTGGTGGAGACCTGAGCCCCACCTCCTGGAATGCATGTCTCTGGTGACCCGCTTATGGCTCCACCTCCTCCACTTCCTGTGCTGTACATCTGCAGCGCCACCTGCTGGTGATGCTGCTGCTGCTGCTGTTTGTGCTGCCACAGGATGTAATCCATGGTGTCCACGTAGGGCCCAGCCTTCACCATCTCCGCACCCTGAGCTGGTGGCACCGTCCCAGTGAACACCAACCCATCCTGGGGTGCCTCACCCACTGCAAAGTGCCCCACTGGGGCAGAGGGCCGCGCCACGGCCGCAACCGCGGTGATGTGCACAGAGGGGCTGGCGTTTGCCCCGGCCGTAACCATCACCCGAGGCCCCACCTGCTGAGGGGCCTGAACTGGGACCTGGGACTGGCAGTGCTGGTTGACCTGGTAGACAAAGTTCTGGATGGAGGGGAGGCCGGACTGAGCTGGTGGTGCCAAAGCTTGGCTTCCCACAGCAGCTAAGCCAGAGGCGGTTTCAGGCACTTTCTGGGGTCCCACAGTGTAGTCTGCCTGCCTGTGTCTGTGAGTTAGGGTGACACTGCCAGGCAGTGGGTATGGTGCTCCTACCACTTGAGCTGGGGATATTTTAGTCCGCCTGCCCTCCAGGTTTTTGACCACACTCTTTGCTGTTGACAAGGGTGGGGGCTTGGCAATAGCAAGCAGTCCCCGATAGCCTCCAGCTTGAAAGTGCGAGTAGGGGCCGTAGCGCAGGGCAGAGGTGTCAAAGCCATTAACAGTGCGGCCAAGGTGCTTGTGCTGTGGGACCCTCACATTGGTGGGAAAGATTTTGATAGACAGAGGGCTGTCTGAGGTTTTTTGGGCATAGGCGTCCAGCTCTGCTGGGCTGGGATATCTCCTCAAGCGAGCCTGGGGTGTCTCCTCACCTGAAAGGAAAGCATGAAGAAGGTAACTAAGCTGGACTCATTTGGAATTTCATGGGTCCCATGTTCTGTACCAACTAAACAGTATGTTACAATAAGCCATTACTTCAGGCAGTTATCTGTAACTAGGGATATCACTATATGAGATTTTGATTATACAATTATAGCCTGTGGAAATATCACAGCATTTTTTCTGGGTAGCTTTCTGAACAAGCGTGACAGGTAACAACTGAGGAAACATCGAAGAGGGTAATTAATGGCAATTGTTCTTTTAGACTACTGTACTTAACAACATTCAACCAAAAAAAAACAATAAAATACAGTGGCGTTTACTTAGATGGGTATAAGCGGTTAAAGCGCTTAGGTGAACAGTATGTCTATCTACGGTAGAGTTTTCCTGCCATTGAGCACAATGAAGCGTGTCTTTAGTTAATTTGATGCAGCAAAAGTGGATAAATGCTTTACTGGATAAAACTAAAACCAGGTGTCTTGTTAAGTTATTGGCTAGACAGGCACACTTCACACACAATCACGTCACAAACGTTTTTACAAAGAAAAAAAAGAAAGGCTTGTACAAGGTTAAGTCATTCACAAGGTTGAATAAAACTGTAGCCAAATAAGATATACATATTAATCTTCTTCTTCTTCTTGCTCTTTTGGCTGCTTCCTCTAGGGGTCGCCACAGCAGATCATCTTTTTTCATACCAACTTAATCACAGTTTCCAAATTGCAGTCAGGTAGTATATTTAGTATATATAGTACACTACCTCAGTACGATTTGGAAGCTGTGGTTTAAAATGACCATGTTATGTCTTCAGAGTAGGAGTAATATATATATATATATATATTGTTTTAATAACTGACCACAATGTATTAGCACATCCCATTAATGCACACTTTTATTTGCAACTCTCATACCCACAACGCCTCCAGGGGTCCGCTTTATTACCATATGCAAGCATGAATGTAGCACTCTTGTTCATAGCAGAAGGGAAAGGGACTCAGGTCAAGGTCAAAATCAGGTCAAAATGAACATGGCCAAGTATTTTTGTCACATGCAATGAATTTGTCCTCTGCATTAAATTCATCCCCTGAGGGGTGCAGTGGGCAGCCACACGCAGTGCCCGGGGAGCTAGCATGTTTTAGTGTGTTGCTCAAGGACCCACCTGGAACCTGGGCTGGGATGGAGACTTCTGCATCCCAGCCTGATGTTCTACTCCTTAAGCCACCAGGTTGCAAAACTAGTTAATTTCCTACAAACACATTTGGCTGACAACAATAGAAAATGTGAAAAAAATAAATGTTTGTTTCTAAGGACACAATTTGTGATCATTTCAAAACTGGTTTCGATTGTTCCTATTTCTTGACCAGAATTAGAGCATTGTGGTTAATCATAAACGGGTTGCAAAGCATGACGCCTTATGTGTTCTTTGAAAAATTGTAAATGACCTCTGGTGCAGTTCTCATCTTAGCTTATCATGCGACAGAAACTGTGCTGAAAAAGCTCGAGTACCGTGGATATAAAACATCTTCACAGCCTCATGGAATGCTTTAAAGAAGACACACACAGGAAACACCCCTGGGCAATTTGAAGGAGCTTCTATGAAATCACAGATTTACTGCTGTAACAAAGATTTACTGCTGCAATAAATCAAAAGGAGTCTCCACAAAGTATTACCTTTAGGGGTTTGCACATATGCAGCCAGGGTGTTTTAGGTTTTTAAATTTAATTTATTCTTCCTACTAATTATCTAATTGCTTTTCTCTTCAGTTTTGTTGGTCATGTAAAAAATATAACAAATACAAAATTTTGGTGTGATTCTCGCTTTCCATCCCAAACATTTGAAATTTCAGTAAGGGCGTGTAGACTTTTATATCTACCATAGCTGCATGGTAGGCTTTGCCTCAGGTCAAAAAACTGACAATTTCCGGTGGAGTCCAAAATAGGCCTGAAAGGACCAAATCTCTCAGGAATATGTAAAGAAATGCAGAAACAATAAATCTGACTCTAACACAAGGTGCCCAAGCCCCACAAACAGAACTCCATTATTTTAAAGGTTTTATTCTTTTTTCCACCGTCTATTGTTACATCAGCATCCCAGGCTTGGGTATTTGGTAGAAGATGGAGGGGAGGGATGCGTGCATCCGAACAGCATCGCTCAGCCAATTTCATGGCTGCTTAGTTCCCTGCAACAAAGAAAGACGGCAAAAAGCACCCTGTTTGCAGGCAATACATCAAGTGATGGGAATTACCGACACTAAAAACGGACACTTTTTTGTGGCATGCCATGGATTAACAGAATCGCAACAAAGTCGACTGCGATAACACAGTCAGCAGTATCAGCCACGGGCCTGAGAAGCGGGAGACGGTGCCAAAGTTTAAAGACCGTTCTAAAGGCGGGTGCAAACGCCACCTAATTTCCTGACTCCGTCCCAGTGACAAAAGGGGCCTTTAGGAATGAAAAGCGACTTGCAAGAGTGATGAGCTAAAAGAACAAGAAGGCATGGTGAGATTCACACCATGTGAGAATATTGTCAGAGGCCAGGAAGGGAAGCAGGCTTCCCAAGTTACAGCATTCAGCCTCTAGGTGGCGACAGTTCTAATTTAGCACACAAACTTCAGGGTAGAGAACTCCTGATTTATAATCAATGCAGTGTTACAGGAGTATTACCAAAATTCAGCAAACACACAAACACAGTACAGTGGAAAAACTGTATTATCAATGGTCAGTTTTATTTTTGTATGAAGACCGATGTTCACTTGGAGAAGATTAATCTTGACATTTTTTCAGAATGTTTTCCATGCAACATTTCTTTCGAGTCCAGCTAAGCAGCATTTGCAAAACACGATTCCACTAATCAGTGCATCCTGAAACCTCGTAAGAAAATGAATTAAAAACTAAGGCCCAATAAAAATAAATAAATAACAATAAGGGTGCAGCCAAGGACAAACACAATGTCAGTCTGTCAGCACTGACTAACGTGTGCAAACCTCGATCGTCATTCATTACCTCAGAGGTCACCGTCCCACACTTCGGGTCCATTTATCTTTCTCGATGCTAATAAACAATATGCTGCCCGACTATTGATCGCAAGCCCGCGTTTCTGCCACAATGAGGAAACATTTTTCTTTTACGGATGTCCTAGAGACGCAGCTAAAAATATTATCTCAGGCTCTCTGAGCGATAAATAATGCACGCTTAACGATGCAATCCCCTGCTAGCGTGCAAATTGCTTATCTTAGAACCTTTTCATATGGAAAATGTATCTAAAATTAATTTGGGAAAGGAAGCACCAGGGGAAAAGCTGACATTTCTCCTTTTCCTGTATCATGAGATTGCTTAAAGGACTATTGTTTACAACTATGGTGATTATTTTAGGCTTTAAAGTTTGCAAACTCTTGCACTTTATGTAAAGTACAAGTGAGTTAGTGGTCTTCACACCCAACTAGGAGACAATGATGTGCAATTTGTCTTCTGCAAACTACAAGAAATGCTGCAGGAATCACCCTGCTAAAAGTTTCATTATGGAAAAAAAAATTCATTGTTATTCAGTTGCCATTTTACTATTTCTGTTGCTAACCTGATAAGATGGCCATTAGCTTCATGTACCAAAGTAACTGAAGCACAGCATCTGTCTCACGTGATCCCGAGATCTTCACAAACAACCCTCAGCTTCACATGTCTGCTGCAAGCACTGCTTCATTCATTATGTCCATAGAGGACACCTGGTTTCTGAGGAAAGGATTATAACAACTGCTCTCAACACCAACATGGACTTGAGGCTCAGCAGAATTGTTCAGCATCTCTTTGTCCGTAAATGTTATTGGGTTGTTGAACACACTGTACTCTTAATAAACCATACTACTCAAACATCATATTTACTTGGAAATAAAAATCAGGAAAACAGACATTAGAATCCACATGAAATGAAAGGTAGCCATAAACAAATGTTACTGAAAATGATAAATCATCTTTAAAATTTAGCAGTGCTATTAACGTCACTATTAACTTGTAGATCTGAATTATACAAACTTTTAAAACATTTATAGAAATTAGTCATATGTGTTGCCTTATATGAAATTTTTACACTTAATATCAGGTTTTTTTTTATCCTATAAAAAAGTTTTTTTTTATGTAGGGAGTTTGATGAAGTTCTAACTATCATGTAAAACTTCCAGCTAAAAGTTCTTGATTGTGGTTTCAAATACATTAAATATGTAAATCTCAACTAGCAAGTCTTTTCCAAAACTTAATACAAATTCAGTTCACAATTGTATCATACGTATTACAGCTATTAGCCAGCGAGTTCAGTCACTGCAACAGTAAAAGCATCAACCTAGTGAAAAAGATCAATAAAAAAAGACAAGGTTGTTACTTTGGTTTTATTAATCTGCCCCAGTTTTACAGTACTCAATTTTGGTCATTACTTTAGTGATGCTGAAATGTTAGCATTCTTTTAACAGAATCATGATTATTGTCATGTGCACAGTAAAACAAGCAGTTGCACTGTACAATGTCCTTCTTCTGTGAGCAATTCTTTATCTCCTTCACAAGTCTAGTGGTCTTCAGGTTCAAGTTCTTTGCAGCTGTGCACTGGTCTTTTTTGTCATAACCCAACTGCGGTATACCTAGTAGTTGATATACACCGAAGGTCTGAGTCAATGTCACAGGTGTTCGAGGATGGAACACAACAGTGTAAAAGTACCATAAGCCTTATTAACAACTCAGAATGTTGTTCCATGTTATAATAAATTCTGATTGATTTCTCACATGGACAGACACACACAGCCCTAACTACGAAACAAAATCAACTTTGTGCTTCCCTTACCAGACCTGTGGGAGGAAAAAAATCCATAATGGATTTCAGACTCAATATCTATGGTTTCAGTTTCATTAATTTCCATTACAAAACATAAATAAGTACCCCCACCCACTATTATTCATCCTCTCAAGCACTCCCTCATCTGCAAAGTGGGAGGGATAATCCAGAACAGCCAATTAATACTGCCCTAATTACTTTGTAACTAACTCTCAATCATAAACAGTGTATGTCAAAACAGTTAACAAGGGACTGACTGCTGTGTGTCTGCAAGTGTATTTTGTGATGTTTCAACCTTTGCTGTACATATATATTACAACGCAATTTCAAGCAACCATCATTAGTCAATTAATACATTTAGGACAAAAACTATGGTTCTCTTTTAAAACCACAGAAGTCTGAGAGTGGGTCAATCGTTTAACAAGCAAAGCATCTGTTTTGCAGCATTACCCTTGAGAGGACATTAATCAGTCATCACAGAGGAAATGGAAAGAGGAGGCTAACCTTGTGCAGAGACATCCCACAATGCAAGAGTTTGGAAGGGGGCTTTACAGCTACACAAAGGATAATGGAGCATGGCAAAGCAGCTAATTCACTTCCATGCCAGAGTCTTGGTGAACATTAAGTGACGCACCTTGTAACAAAGCAGGTCTGTTTTCCATGCCACTGTTATACAGCAATTCAGACTAATCCCTGATTAATGACCTAGGAGAGGCCCGCGGCCCTGTACAAAAATAGAGTCGGACTTTCAAGCATTCGGCAGCAGGCTTTCAACATGCCCCGAGGGGTGGGAGGGGGGTGTGACCCAGGGTGTGAATCCAAAGGAACGGCCCAGGGGAAACAGCAGACCTCACGTGCGCTCATCTGAATTGCAAAATCTGCATGAGGTTTCTGAGCCACTTGTGGGCAATCACGGCTTTGGAGAGTCCGTGGCCCTGTCCGTGGCCCTAAGGCTGAGATCCTCCCCCCAGCCCCCAATCTACCACGTCTTGATATGAAATGACAGATGGCTGGTGGGGAGGGGGGGGGCATCTGTCTAAATTAAATCAACACGCCACAGAGCTGTTCAGTGTAGACGTACCTGATTAGTTATCGACGAGTTGGACGTACAAATTCAAACCGAAAACCAAAACTCTGACAAACCTCTTGAAATATGGCAGAGACTGGTCCATGATTATTTATAGTGATCATGTTAGTGACACAGTCATAACCATAAGAAGGCAATGCCGTGAACAGTGAGACAGCTGGGCAGCTAACTCTGAACATCTGTACTGGAGGTTTCCCAAAATCTAAAATCAGGTAGCACAAGAGAGAGCAAAGCATGCTACTATCACAGCTCATTTAGACACCAAGTCCCCAAGGTCCAAACACAAGCACAGCTGTTCCACTTCTCTAAGGGAATGTAAAGAGTAATTCTGCATTCTTCATAACCCTAACTCCATAGTGGGTCAGGTGGGGCTGACGCTAACAGTATTTACTTTCAAACTTCATAAATCTGTCCCCATCAAGTGACCCATCTTCTTTCTAAATTACTACCTTACCCACGATGACTGCACCAATCCCTGGAAATCACAGTGGATCACCTTTGTACCATAAAGAGTGAAGTCACCCAAGGGATGTGTCTGTGGGTGAGAGGGTGGTTTGCAGATTGCAGGACATGCAACAACAATGATTCTGTTTATAAAACCCTGATGTTGTTTCCCTTACACCCTTCCAGTTTGTCTGTTCTGATTGGTGCAATTCAGCTGCCCCCTATTAGGTGTGGGAGCCAAAAGAAAAGTGGATAAAAAATCCAATGTCCAGCATTCCTCCACTACCCAGAAGAACACATGTTAGGACATTTAAAATGGTTTTTCTTTCTTTTATTTAAATGTCAATAGCTCAAAGACTTAAGTGACTGTGTGTGTGTGTGTGTGTGTGTGTGTGTGTGTGGGGGGGAGGGAATTGCTTTTTCGCTTAATATATAGAGACGCTCCCTAGCAAGTGTCCTGCCCTTGCTTTATGTGTGGTTTGTGTCACTGTGGGTTTGTTTGTGTGTGTGTGTGTGTGTGTGTGTGTGTGTGTGTGTTGGGGGGAAGGGTACGTTGATGGACAGTCTGATTGACCTGGTTTATCCATAGGTCCCAAGATTTTTCCATATTCACAGCATAATAGAAATCAAAAACACAGGTATAAGATGAGGTAAATGTAGAGGTGACAAGAGCTGGAATTTATACATTTACATATTAAATTAATTTAAATATATATAATTAACAAAAGATTTTTGTTTGTTCTTTGTTTGACTTTCACAGATTTTTCAGTACCTATAGCACAACTGTGAAAAAAGTAGCGTACAAAGGCCTTGCTATAAATGTTCCACAACAAACTGTAAAATGTTTTAAAACCTTGGTGCATAACTCAAATTCCTTCACTTAATATCCAGCTGTTAACATATTAAACTCTTTGGTTAAAAGCATCTGCAGACAAAATAAATAAAATAATTTTTTCAAGCATCTTGAAAAGTACACAGAAGGCCTTGGGACAAGGGCACAAGCTAAGAACAAGGAATTGGAGGATGACAAGAGAGGAAGGGAGCACAGTGCATTCTGGGTTGCTGAAATAATCAGAGGTAAAGGGGGAAAGAGGAAGAGAGGAAGGCACCAACAGGCAGCCTGAGGCAAGTCAGACCCTCCTGTTCCAGCATTTAGGAGACATGTCTTCCAGTGGTTCCCAATTAATAATTAAAGCCATGCAGATGACTGCTAAAGTGGGGATGGGGGGGTTAGACTGCTGTAAACCAGCAACTGACTCAATTCTCCATAGTTAAGTTGAACAATAAGGAAGAATAGTTGTCAGACAGCAGTGATCAGTCAGCCTCTTCTTCCACAAACACACATGGACATATGTATATCACAGTGTCTAATACTAAATCATATCCAGGAATCAAACAGCTCTATTAAACAGAAATCGCCTAATCAGGTCCGGGCCAAAATGAGGCAATTTAATGAGGACTGATTTTTACGTTATTTAAATAAACATAAACAGTGGCTTTAAAATAATTTGATAGTTTTAATACAAATGCATATACCATGCTGCAATACATGAAATGCATAATGACAAAGACAAATACTCAGCCGCCTAACTAAAAAGTTAAACTGAATACCTGCAATAAGGCTTTGTAGCAGGGCTAGGCAACATTTTCTATGTATATATGGACTGTACCACTTTACAATACGCTGAAGACAGAAGGGCCAATGCTTTCTTTTTTAAAATAAATTATAAATCATGCTTACACTACAACCAGTAGTTTGCCCTTATTTGAGGTAATGCAGTTTTACTCAATGCTGTGTATCACACACACACACAAAATACTAAAATGCATGGAAAAGTTGCAAGCTTATTAGTTTAGTGTGATCTCTGTGCCTGTCTTTCACAACTCAGCTGGTCTGTAGGTGGATAGTTTTAGTTGCAGACTTCATAATGGTTTTCTGTCCACAGAAAAGGGTGCATACTGCCTGATCTCATCTGGAAACAGATCCATATTCCATTGTCCAAATTGGTGTGAACAAATGACTGGAATTTGGTTTACAAGCCATGTGGTCACACCTGGGCAGCACTTGTCACTGAAAGGGAACTCTAGCTGACAAACATCTAGACATGTGACATTGTTGAAGGAACGGACCAAAGGAATCGGCTCTACAACTAATTTAGTACTAGGTGGACATTTTCACAGATTCATGAATCCTTTAAATGAACATTTTGGTACTGACCACATTATTGAAAAGATCCGGTTGGCTGCCCTAGTGACCCTAGTGACCGTGGGATTTTAATTTAGTACGTATTTATTTCTTAAATTATTGTGTAACAACATTTACATTTATCGTGAAATGGTAAACAAAAAGAAAACATATAAAATATAAAATTAAAAAATGAATTACAATAAAATAATTAGATTGTATTTTTTCCCACTTGGGCTCCTCTGCGTGCCAGCATAAATAGGGTACATTTCCACTGCAAAGGTACCAAACTTTGGATACCAAAAACTACCAAAGTAAGAAACCAACCACAGTATTTGTTTGGTACTTTAACACTTTGGCTGGGACTTGAATGTGTTTATTGCCAATTGGTTATGCAAATATTTTTTCAATATATGTATATTTTTGAATATCTTCATTTTGCATAGGGTATTGGATCAATAAAACGTAAATTAAAAAGATCTATGGTCTAGGTTATTTTGTCCGTATCTTAACTCAGGGGTTCTCAGTCATGGTCCGGGAGGTCCGCAGAGGGTGCACTTTTTTTTTCAGCCAATTCTGCTTTTATTTGAACCTTAATCTCAATTAAACATTATTGTTTTTTCTGTAATCACTGTGTCAATTCAGTAACTGTCAACAAGCTTTATTCATTTTCAATTTAAGAATTTTAAAAGTATGACAAAGACTTACTGATGTTGCTTCTTCATAATTTTCAAATTCTGGTATATTTTTTAACTTTTAATCCATTTCTTGTTCATCAAATCATTGCTTCTGATTCAGCATTCTTTGTCTTGTTTGTGTTGTTTATGAATTATTACAACTTTGATACAATTAACAATTACTGATTTAAATGACATTGTAATGTGTGACTTATATTTTTATTACAGATCTTAAAGCATAAGTCTCACTTTAAACTTTTTTCTTTGTAACTCTTATTTTCTCTCAATAAATTAAGACAACTATGAGTAGATGCTAAGACCAGGATGAATGCAGAGAATAAATTATGTAATTGATATACTGTATAAGTAAATAAGTGGCCAAATTAAAATGAACGAATTTCTCAAAAGAAAAAACCCACACCCACTGGTGATTGAGAACCCCTGCTTTAGCCAAAACCTCAATATGGAAAGCTTTTGGGTACAGGTGTCATACCCTGTGCCTGTCTTGCCCTTCTTTGGCCCCTAGATGTATTTTCCCCTCTTTCTATGCTTTTCTGCATTCCTGTCCACTTGTGGTAATTTGGTTAATTATATCATTGCTGTCACCTGCTTCTCATTTCCTCATGTTTTCTATTTAACCCTGTTGTTTAATGTGCCCCTTGCTAGTTGTTGTAGCCTCTTGGCTTTGTTAGTAGCTGTTCTTTTGCCTGTGTACCCCATCCATCTGAATAAACCCCGGCAAACATTAGACTCAGCTTTCATCTCTGTCCCTACTTTCACTGGAGTGCTACAGCAGGTCAAAGTCACTTAAAAATATATTTTCTGGAAAAGAAAAAATAAATTACAGAATAGTAAGTGTATGTAATGGCCATAATTAGTTCTGTGTATTATAAATTGTAGGGGAGACTGGGGTTGGTGATTTATATATAATTTTTGTAATATGTAAACCAAGAGGTCAGGATTTTTTGTATATCCAGAAAAGTCAAAAGGTTGTCCCCACCTGAACATAATGTGACTTCCAAATCTCTTGGCCAAATGGATTAAATTAGGTCAGGAGGGAAATCGTCCTTATATTACATTACCACATTTGGCAGTAGCATCCCCTACTGTCTTGGAAATTGATTAACAATCAACCCTGGTCTCCCTTACTAATGATTGCCATGATTTCCAATATATCCCAAAAAATGTGCAACAAAAGGACAGGAGGGGAATCCATCATCACCAGACTTCTCTCCAGCTGAGGAGTTGGCCCCCTCAATAATGTGGGGATTCAGACTGGTGAGTATTCTGGTGATGGCACCTCAAAGCAGAGCCCATGGTATGTATATGTAATATGGTAGTTAACACCAGTGGAAAATGAGCACAAATACCGTTGCCTTTGGTACTGCTTTGAAGAACTAAAGATTCGATGCCTGGTTCAGGAGAAAAGCCCCCATAGTTTTGCATACCACAGCTGGCATGTGTGTTGTAAATTGTAGACTCCTGCTGTACAGCATTCCATAGAAGTTTGCTGCTCAATATATAATCTGAGCTGTTGTGATAAACGTACAGACTTTCTACTCAAATTGGACCAAAATCTACTGTTTAAACCCCTACCCTCTCCAAATGATATTTATAAACATTATTGTGGATGATTGAAAGACAGAACTCACATGTCTTTCTCCTCAGACAGTTGCAATGCATAAAATGTGTTTCATTAGAAAGGACAGTGCCTAGGTCTAGAATGTGGTTCCACTTGTGCTGGTGGGCCTGCTGGAGTCCAATCTTTTGTCTCTTAACAGCTCTTAACCAAAGCAGATCCCCATTCCTCTCCTACTTGAGCATGGCCTGAAAGGTCTGAGGAGCTAATCCACTGTGATACTTCACAGGACACACGGTCAATAGCTTTTTAAAAATACCCCCCCAACCCATTGCTCCCAGACTTTGAGTGTGCCACGACAATGGAAAGTAGCCCCCTCCCTCACTGCCTTCATCTTTACCCGCTAAGTCCTTGCACTCAGAAAATTGATTGTCTGGCAAGCCAAGCAAAGTGCTCCCAGTTGACAGCAGGGCACAGTAAGCCCTTCTGTCATTGATGCACCCCCCTGCACCACCCCACATGATCCTGACCAATTTTAAAAAGCAGTCATGTGGACTGAGCACGTGCAAAAACAGGGAGTGGCAATCTTCCTGCAACTCCCTTCTCAGCCAGGGAACGACACAAACTAACAGGAGGCTTAAAATTCACCTTTCCTCAACCTCGGCTGTGTGCGCCAACCACCGACAACCCCCACCGTGAGAGGGAGAGCTACCAAAACCAGCCTGTCATTAGCCAAGTACAGCATCTGCTACCCCACTCCCAGATGATCCTAAATAATTCCTTTTGGAAGCAAAAACTGCTTGACTTCGCAAATGAAAACCTGTTGGCAAAAAAAAAAGTCAAGTTGTAAGTGGCAGAAAATTATCCATCTAATTACTTTATTACACTTCTGTTGCTCCTCTCAGCTTACACTCCTCGGTTGCTTGTGTAATGTGCTGTTTCTGTGTTTTTTTTCTGGCAGTGTGGCTTCCTCTCTGGCTGTCTGTCTGTGGTCTGGCACTCTGAACTCAGGCCTCAGAGGCTAATAAACACCCCCCTCCCCATGAGCAATGACCTCGCTGCTCTTCCGGATGGTTTTACACTGCATCCCCGCTCCTGCTGAGGATCCATGATCAGAAACAAATTCTGTTTGCGTTTCTTAACCCATTCCACTATCACACAGCAAAAACCAAGAAAACACAAGTAGAAACGCATATCGTGAATGTCTGTGTCATTCCCCGAAGTACATTGTAACACGCTTCCATTCTTCTTTTACTGATGTAAAGATGTATACACAAACATAGTTGATGCCTTAACCAAAATACCTTAGAGTTTCACCCAAAGAAATCCACTGACACACAGCAAGTGCATTATTCAGTAACAGTAATCTCACTCAATATTCCTCTCTTATACCATACAATTAGGTTATAAGACCATGCCCTGAAACACCTTTTGATTTATGGGACTCTACGGGGAGAATGACCCCTTAGCTGACAATGTTTCATATAAAGCGTGTTTAAGCGATTTATGAAGAGTGTTGAGTTTCATCCATGTGATGCCTGTCAGCAGCATTCACATGGAAGCATGCATGTATAAACACATCAGATTACTTAAAGTTTTTTTTAAGTTATGTTTATACAGTTTATAGCTCTGCTGGTTTCGTTATGTGTGACCGACTGAAAACATTGAGTTCTGCGAGAAAGAACAGTTTATGCACTCCACTACCATGGAAACGGCACAGACGTGATGCATTCTCACAGCAGAACCGTGAGCGTATCATTGGAAACAGTTCTACGAAATTACGCCGAAGGTCTGAAGTCTGTCACCCAGCTGCGGCATTTCTGAGGTGTTGATGAAGGATTCTGTGCCACGTCACTTAAAGGCTGCGTTCAATCACTGTCAGGCAGTCGGCTGTGGCCCATCTCATACGCAACCCCCTCCCCCAACCCTCTGTCCCAGCAGAGTCATAACTCATGCCACAGGCAGACAGATGCGGAGCTTCAGATGCCCCCGTGTTCCCAGTTTGAGCAGAGGCACAATGCTTAGGCTGACAAGGCCATACAATAGCACAAAAGCTAAACAATCATTTCCGTCCCTGGCAGGACTGAGTGGACCAGGCAATAGGCTATGGCCAGTATCAGTTTTACATTGTGCCTTACAGCACTTTTCCACTGCATATCCAAAGACCAGAACCAACAGGAACTGTAACTTTCCTAGACCCAGAAGGACTTTGGGTTCTAGTTCTTGTTTTACATCTGTGACAACACGCTAGAACTATTAATGACAAGTGCACAATGACATAATCCCAGAGCATGTGTGTTTTTGCTTCTGAATTCTTTGTATATTAAAAATTTTTGAGTAGTTTATCTAGCATCCTGTGTCTTTGCATTTGCATGTACACAGTATATTATAGTGAGTAGTGAGTCCTTGGTCTGCTCATCAGTAAAGGCACACAAGTTAACATGAAACTACATTAAAATGCAATGTTTAAAGTTGCAAATGTAACTCATATCGTATTTTCATTAATGCTTTGAACCTATATGTATTCATTGATTCCCTGAGTTTCTAGCCATTGTGCATAGCTGCAATTTTCTGCTGTGCAGTTTGAATACAAGGAATGCAAAATGACACTTTGCCGTTTTGCGTTATTGTTGGTGTTTACACATACTTTCTGATAGTAGAATCTGATTAAAATCTGCAATAATTATTATATAAAATGTCCTTCATAGGACCCTACATTAGAGAAATGAGAACAAGACCAAGACTGATTTTGTCCAGTGAAAGCCAGCACAAAAACACAAGACAAAAATGTCTGTAACATAGATAAATGTTACAGTTAGTTTGTACTTGTGCCAGCTACTAGTAAAAATTTACAAAATAGGACAACATACTAGAGACAACCTGAGCTTGTAATGATGCTATCCTTTGGAAAGAGGAACCACTTCCTTTCATATTGGACAGCCAGTCACTGGGAAAAGTGCAGTTATGATTTTGTAGTACCAAAAGTTCTAGTTCCTGTTGCAATGGAAAGGAGCCCTTAGAGCTCACCTCCAAATAGTCATAAAATAATTTCACTTTAGCTTATGAACAAATCCCTCTAGACAAAGCTTAATTATCTGGTTGACAATTTCACATTTTTGCATTATAGAAATAAATGTGCTCAACACAGGATAAAATGCCACAAATGTATCTTATGAGGCTTTAATCCCTTTTGGTGCTAAACTTCCTTCCTTAACCACTAGGCCACTTATAGTTCCTTCAGTCAAATGGACGCCTTTTAGGCTGCACAAAATCAGGACCCCAGAAATGCTCCTACCTGTAAAGGGTCTCAACATCATGAAGGATTTTCAGTTGCTTACCTTTTCTGCTGAGGGGGGTCAGGACCTCCAGGGTCCTGCCGGCACATGGCAGCCGCTGATCTGTGGGGTTCTGCCTTCGCTGCAAGCAAGCCAACATGTCGCGCCAGTGGAGGTTTAAAGCCAGAGGGCGCTGTGCTCAGTCTGTTGAAAAAGGAGGGGGGGAAAAGACATGATGAAAAACAGCTACACTCCACACCAAGACCAAACAGAAATTTGTCTCCCTTGTGTCCTCGACCTCTTCCCATTATCCACTGCTGCCATGCTCCTATGAAAGTCAGCAAAGAGCACAGTCACAGGCGAATCATTGCCGTTTGATTAAATGAAAGCCTAGGCTTCTGAGCAGGAGTGGTTTCAAATAGCTCCCCTCTGCTCTCCTCCAGACCTTGGCCCTTTCACTCCAGGCTGGCTGCTGTGACTAATTCCGATGTTCGCAGAGTATAGAAAGAGAGTGGTGGTGGTGGTGGTGGTGGGGGGGGGTTACATTTGAAGCACCTGCAGCAGAAGTCATATTGCCATAGTCTGCAGAGAAACTCTTGAAAGAATTGTGCACGTGTGTGTGCGCGCGCGCGCGTGTGTGTGTGTGTGTGTGTGTGTGTGTGTGTGTGTGTGTGTGTGTGTGTTTATGCAAGTCTGGCAGTTAGTGCCAATGGTGCACGAGGGCCAGTGACAGGACCAATCAATCTCCCAGCATGCCATGCCATAAATTTCCCCTCCTTCTTTTCCGCTGCCATGTCATAGGGGGGCTTCAACAGAGGCAGGCAGGCGGAACACGGGAAAAATTGGGGGGCGGACACAGGCACCAATCCCCCTAACGTGTATGTGTAGGTGTCAAGAATACACAGAGACACAAACAGTAAGTATGCTATATTTTCAGTTACATAATGCTAAACCTTACAAGCGATTCACTGCCAACTATACTAACCTTTGTCTAATACATTTTTTCTTTCCCAGACAGCATGACACTTCACAAACCTATAATTGCAAGCAAGAACAATACTGTACTGTTATAGCACTGTTCTGAAAACATGGCTACAGTACTAAACAACACACACTCTGCATAAAGGCACTTGACATCTTGCTGGGCACAAAAAAAAAACTGAACAATTATGGAATATCTGTTAAATGCCTAAATAACTGACAGCATGATATCTATTCCAAAGGCACTCAGATTAACACCTACAATTTGTTTTAGTATTGTCAAAACATGAAATGAGTTTATAAAATGATATATAAAAAAATAAGGAGTCTACTTTGATTTGGTTAAACATCTTGGTGAAACCTTGACAAAAACAACAATAATCACAGAACATACAGCAGAATAATGTATGCGAAATCAGCTGTCCATCTTGAGACCTCTTAATATGCAGGTAAAAATCAGTTTTGGTACCAATTGCACTTGTAAATGGTGCCCAACCCCCTTGTGCTCCATTGGATCCTGGATGCTGTTCACAGGCAAATGCGTCCACTGGTTTCAGTTCTGTGGTGGACAATGGGTCAACTAGAAAACAATCCTCAACACAACCTAATTCTTTTTCCCGTTGTGTACTGAGCATTGTTATGTTATAATGCTATTTAAATACCAAACAAAGCAGCACTTAACCTAAATTCTCTCTCTGATTATGTCATTTATTGTTTTCGTGTTGGACCCTCTTCATGTTTTTTAAACGTGATTCAATTTCTATAAAAACGGATGGGGAAAAAAGCATAAAACATTACACTCCTACAGTCCATGTACTTGTGATTTCTTTCACATTCTTTTCTTGTATCCACAGCTGAAGGCATGGGGATATTAACTGGCAACACTCACTGCACCAACCTGATCAGTCGCACATAGAAAAAAAGCAGGGATGGGAGGGGCCCGACGGGATGAAATTCGATTCTGGGCAAAGAAAATCTACTTATACCCTCCACCGTCCCCTCCAAAGGAGATGCGAGCCCTCTTCACATGGCATCGCAACAGCCATCAATTCACGCTGAGCCATCCAGAGGGCCAAACGGCTGTGGATATGTGTTGTGTAGCGGGGCGTTCTGCCACAGAGACATTAAAAAGCAGTGTCTCACGGGAGGGGGAGAAGAAAGGAAAGAAAAGCAAAAAAGGGCTCCACGCTGGCCCTCTCAGGAAGGGGGAGAGAAGCGCAATGGAGAAAACTACCTTCCATTACGGCCCTATTTGCTGCTACATAAAGCGCATTATAAAGTCACCTCTTTGTTCTATTTCAAAAACCAATTTTCATCCATTTTCCCTTTTTTGCTAGGTTTAAGTGAAAGAGAGAGAGAGAGAGACAGAAAGCACAGAGGAGTGCTATTACGCTCCAGGCAGACATCTGTTAAAGGACAAATAGACTTCTTCATCCCTCCATCAAAGTGAATTTTTGAGCTCTCGTTTCACTCCTCCGATATCCTGTTAACAACCTTGACAGCCCCGTTTCCCAGGGCTCAAATCCTCCAAAAACGCAGCGACTTCCGCGCCAACTGTGGGTGAATTGTACATAGCTAATTGCTTTTCACTGTCTGTGTTGCTGTTAAGTTTAATTGTTGCAAGCCCGCTCGCAGCGTTGCCACTTCATGTTATGCTCACCACCGCGGTTCAGCTTCGTACTGCATGAGAAACAAGTTAAGATGACTAAACAGAATACAAACAAAATCACATTCCATACTTTAAATGCATACTGATCTGTGCAGTATATGGATTTCACACTATGTGGTTGTTTATTGCAAGACTGAGAGTTCAGTTCAATGTACCAAGTGAAGAATTGGAATATACAGATTCTGACTGATACAGGAAAGTTACTTTTGCCCTTCCTGTGCAGGTACAGCCACACTCTGTAGTCCCAGGTACAGCCTACTGTAATAACACAGTGAACTGACTAAGACAAATTTACATTCTGTGGCATGCAGAACACCCTTTCCTGCTTAGTTGAGACAGACTCACATCAGGTTGAAAGAGATCGATTACTTGCAGGAATTAGTCCAATACTTGCAGGAATTAGTGTCACAGACCCACACTGCTTCCTTCTAGTTACAGTTCTGCAGTTATTTTATGTATGCATGAATCTGCCTCCTGTTATTCAATCCAAGGATGAATATATTCAAAAGCAAAATCATGCTGTAACTGGCCAACATGGTATGTGAATATGGTGATGCATGTTTCAGGGTGACCCTGCTGTGAGACCGCTTGCCTGCCTACACCTCCAGCACAATTGTGGCAAATTGTCCACCGCGGGTCTCACTGAGTCCTTTCTTGAAGATCACCAGACAGACAAAATCATTGTTTCACATACTTCTTTCTGCTTTGCATAGGGACCTGGAGAGGCCAAACTCTCATTTCTCATGTGATTTGTGACTGAAAATCCACTTAAATTAATATTTTGTTTGCTGGGAGGTTTGGTTTCCCTTCCAAAAACACAACTCCCGTCCCATTTCACCAAATCGTGTTCACTTTCAGAGCTCAGCAGAGGTAATCTGCTCAGTTCTCAAAGCCGAA
The DNA here is from genome assembly GCA_025773905.1 of Chitala chitala. Classification (NCBI taxonomy): domain Eukaryota; kingdom Metazoa; phylum Chordata; class Actinopteri; order Osteoglossiformes; family Notopteridae; genus Chitala; species Chitala chitala. Next base: position 23,237 of record JABJVR010048495.1, read on the forward strand.
CCCTCTGTTCTCCACTTCAGCTGGGCCGTTTCAGTTTAAGCAAATCCCCATTCAACAGCAGGAATGCCACAGGATGCCGGAAACACCGATCGCTGAGAAAGTCAGCCTGCACGCTTCAGTGCAAGGCTTTGAAATAGAGGCCGAGCGTCTCATACACAGCCCCGTCACCTGGAAGAGTCTGTCACTCTAAGGAAAATACAAGTAACATGCGTTACACGCAAACCCATTAAGTACTGCATCAGGAAGATGATGAAAGAAGGCTGAAAATGCACAAAAGACAAGGAAAGGGTACGACAAAAAACACCCCAGTGATAACATGCTTAATCCAGCCTGCACATTCATGCCACATGTTCCTTTACAGCTCTTCACCCTCATTTCCTTTGTTTGAGTTATTTAAATTTCAGTGCTAGTCTAATATTGACGTCGCTTTCCTGAATATGTCTCCTCTCCAAACACACCGGAGGCCCGTGTGTCCATATCCGCAAGGTCTCTGTGTCTTTTAAATCATTAAAAAGGAAAAGTTCTTGAGAGGTAATGACATAAAATCGTTGGCACCTCCTGTGACACCGGCAGGCAGATAAGAAAGGCTTTATCAGTTTGATGCGCTCCAATGTGGGCCTGCTGGACAGATAAGCGCCATGCATGCTGGGATTGATCTTTTGTCTCAAGGATTTTTGATAAGGCTGCTTTGACAGGGAAATGCCCCCTTTCCCTTCCATGCCCAAAGTCATCCTGTTTTTGAGGGGGGTTAGCTTGAAAAGGAGTCTAATTTTAGGAACCATTGAACTGGTATGCCACTATCTCTGCCATAGTGAGTTTGCTAGTTTGCATGCTAAGGAAGTAAGGTCACTTTGCAAAGAAGGACAGAACAGTTTTGAGAACTTATAAGTTTCAGTCAGTTTTAATCTGTTTTTGGGTTTGTCTACAATTTTTTGTAATTTTTTTCTACCACCTAATGAAAAGTACCACCAGTTCTAACAAAAAATTCAATAACTGAGACAATCAACATTAACACTATTATACTCATTATTGTCTAAATTATAAAGAATT
>JABJVR010048496.1:0-18466 GCA_025773905.1 Chitala chitala
TGTCTCAGGGCCCCCCCGACACGCATCAGCCATGTCGGCCACCTCTCTGGCTCAGCCACGCAGAACAGCACAGACGGGATGTGCGTGACACATGATTAAATTAGCCACCCGCCGTGGGAGAGGAAAAGCAGAAATAGTGACCAAACAACCTCATTACGTCCCGCTCTGAAGCTGTGACTGAAGGCAAACTGGTTAAACTGCATGGGCATATTTAAAAGGGGGTGTGGGGGCTTTGCTGATGCCATGTTTGTCATTAATTTGAGAAGAGGAGGGTGGAAGAGAGTCCCAGGGAAATTTGGACCTGCTCGAGTTGGGCCCACAGGTGACCGGCTGCTCGTATGGAAGGTGACGGGAATGGGACGTGTTTGTGCCAAAACGCAGAACATTCGGGCTGCGTTTGTACAAACCCAAAGAGACTTCAGGAAATGGCATGTCCAGTAAGGTATGGATGCTCTGTGATGTACTGAGTATATAAGAGATCATGCCTGGTTATTAAATTCAGTACTGCCATTAACAAATTTTATTTTTAAACAATATAAAAAACTTGAATGCAAAAGATCATTTCATATCAGTAATGTAGAAGACACAAGAGATCGAACACATCTCCCTGAAAGAGCTACTTCTGACCTTGATGTGCACAAATCTTCCTCATCTTCTATCTGTTCTACTCAGACCTTAAAATACAAGCAGTTTAACCTCAGAATCCATGTAAATCCTTCAGCAATCTATAATCCTGTTCTGTGTTTCCTCTGATTTGACCATCTCGCAGGTGATGACTGTGTTTTGACAAGGCTAAAGTATTCAGAAAGGTGGGGTTCAGATGTGTGCCACAGGACTAGAGTTAGCCTTACAGCCCCAGTGTAGGAGAAGTCTGAAGGGGCACAGGGTTGGCGACACAATTCCTAAGATCCAAGATGTCATCCACACATTTTATTCTATACTTAAACACAAATGTTACAATTGCCTGAAATGAATAACTTTGAAATGGGAGAAGACAGGTGGACAACGTCCCCGAGTGATTAGGTTTGTCGCCGTATTTGACTTGTTGAGTTGAATTAAACAGGAAGCTGCATCAGGCCTACATTAGACCCGAGGTCTGGGCTGTGGATGCTACAACCATAAAACCTCTGTGCGGTGTGTTTCAGTACTGTTGTTTGTAATTACTCTCTCAGGATGAGCTCGTTCTTCTGATCATGTATCCAGGATTGTTCTGCAGACGACTATCCTGCAGACGACGTCCGTATAGACAATATTTATTTTTGCCACTTTCTTTCTGTGATGGTATTGAACTATGGGAAATCGTTTTCAAAATATTGGAGGAAAAAAAATCAAATGAAGCCACTTTCACAGATGAACAGAATTATTTAATACAGAATTACCCAAATTTCCTTCCACTAAGCTCCAAGTATCTGCATATACAGATGAGTGTTCTGGCTGATCACTGAAACCTTCCTGAAATTACTCAGAAGAAACTATATTTTGTCAGCAAGACTGACAAAGTATGTTTGAGAATCTCCTAAACTCAGTAATTCGGTTTTCATAAGTAACACTGTATGACATTTTTAGAGGGTGCACAGGACCAGAGGTGTGTTTGAATTAGCCTGTGAATCTTAGCTGCAGGGTGATGTTTGTTTATTTTGATGGAACTGGTCTTTCATCAGGAATGAGGAGCTGTTTACTGATCAGAACTCCAGTCTTGGGTCTGGTGTAGCACCGGTCACTGGGAGCAGAACGCTTCTCATCTGATTGGTCTGGGTCTGCTGTAGCACCGGTCACTGGGAGCAGAACGCTTCTCATCTGATTGGTCTGGGTCTGCTGTAGCACCGGTCACTGGGAGCAGAACGCTTCTCATCTGATTGGTCTGGGTCTGCTGTAGCACCGATCACTGGGAGCAGATTCTCATCTGATTACCTTTCAGCTGCACTTTCCTTTCAGGTTTCCCCTGCCGTTTCAGCAGGACCACTCCTGTTCACATCGAAGGTCAGGTCCTCCTTGATAACCGATGTCCTGATCTCACCTTGGTCTCTTCACTTTCCTAAAGTGCTCCGTTTCAAAAATGTGTCCCCTTCGATCCAAGAGATGAAGATACTTATTCACGTTTGGAGAGGTGGAATGTTGGGGGACGTGAAGATCATTGAAGGCTGTGCTTGGAGTGTAACATCAGCTGTTACAGCGAGTGTGTGTGTGTGTGTGTGTGTGTGTGTGTGTGTGTGTGTGTGTGTGCGCACTGTGAAAAGTGGGCATCACTTCATAACCATATGCCGAATACATTTGCAGAAAATGGTTGCGGATGAGTGAAATATAACAAGTAGAAACACAAGGAATCAGTGGCAAAATGCAAGTGGAAGGAGTCTGTGATGCTCAGGGAGGTGTGGCCTCAGTCACCAGTGGGTGGGATTAAAGAGATCTGTTTCCTTGGTTACCATTCAATGACTGACAGAACATTGTCATCTCTCTCTGCTCTCTCGCTGTGTGTGTGCGCGAGCGTGTGTGTGTGTCAGGAACACACAAGCGTGCACTGTGGCTTTTGAATGTTACACATACTGGTTTCATTAAAGTAATATCACTACGTTTTTCATTAAAATTCAAATAAATTAAGCTGAAGGCTAAAATACATTTTTTAATTGGATTTTGAATTGTTTACTGAACATTGATTTCTATGAGGTCAGACTCAGATTTAACATAATTCAATAAAGCGGATGTGGGTCAGTGTTCAATTTCTGACTATGAAATGTAAAAATGTAGAATAGCAAACTGTATCCTCAGGTGAGCAGAGCGTAATGATATATAATGTTCAGCATTTAAAATCCCATTTCATAACAGGAACTGTGTTTATGAATAGAAAATCGTCAGGACAACGACCTCCGTCTAACCTGAGGAGCACGGTGCCACTCACGTGTGACATCACAGGCATGCTGGGTAGGGCAGGACCTGTGACAAACCTGAACATGTCCTGTACACTGTTTTCTGAAATCACTGCTCATTGGTCTGTAAATGATTGCTTAAAGTTAAATTGAAATAAAAATTTTGGTTCCACAATCATATTTTTTACAATTACATGTGATATTGGTCATCTATGTAACAGTTTAATAAAATATTTGTATTTAAGTATAAAAATGGTGGATTTCCATGCTAAAACTGCCGATTGGTCATAACCACTTTCCAACACATTCAACACGACCCTGTCACACTCAAGCACTACCTCAGAAAACTCCGGCTGCTTGGCAACACCAGCCCCGCCCCTGGCCTCCCATTGGCCAGCTCCACTTGTGGCTGTGACTCCCGTTGGCCGGTCCCGCTCAGGGATATCAGGGACTCCCTATCCTTGAGCTAAAGGGGTCGTGTGCGACTCTGCCACCGGACACACGTCCTCATTACAGTGACGCCCTGTCCTGCATGCCAGCACACACAGAGACACTTAAATTAATTCACACTCCCTGTCGGGTTCGGCTGAACCTCACTGGAGTTAAATAGATCTACGCTCCCCAAAGGTTATTCAGTCTGAGAAGCTGTTTACTGTAGCTGTTTTAACAAAACTGTTTTTTCTGTTTGACAAGAAACAGAAAGGGTTGGAAATATAAATTTTATTGCAAGGCTATATATGTGTATAACCATTGTAAAATGTTCCATTCTAGAGATATGGTTCATATTGTCTTTCTGAGGAAGGATTAGGCATCAACTTTGGTAGATCCTTCAGCAAATGTAACAGACAGTTGGGAGCGCTGAACATTTCCAGTTTAACAGATACACACACGCACACCTTTCTTTGTATCTGTGTGCGGTACGTGGAGGGCGCTGAGGCCCACACTACTGGAGATGGCTGGACCATCACTCTGAAGTATTGTTGAGCAATTCAATATTTTTGCAAAATACGTCAAGGCATTGTGAATACATTTGCACTTAATTCTTCAGTCTCTTGCATAAATCAAGCGGTTTCCCAGATGTGGCGTCTTTCTGTTTTAAAGTCGAGCTGTTTCCGAGGCTCTGCAGCCCTGCTGGGTATCACTGATTCATTTCCCATCACTTCAACATTCCATTTTTTAAAAGCCATCGCCTCATTTCCCTGCTCATACACCAAGTGCGTTTTTCTTCACTTTCTTCACAGCATAAAGGAACATTAATAAACCCCGCACCATGCCCCCCCCCCACATCTCCTGGGTAACGTGTAAGGAATGCTCCACTTCCTGTGGGTTTGTTTTGTGATAGAAAACCATCTCTCCACCCCAACACTATTATGCTGTTATCTGAAATGCTACAAAGAAGCTTGTTTGAAAGTAGATTGCACTGTACAAATGCCTTTATATATTCCCAAAATGCATTTACAAAGAGAGAGGTACATTGTTATTTTAAGAAAGTGGATTATACACGCACAGGTGGTGCGGGAGTACATGACTTAACCTGTGGCACAATGCAAGGTCCCCCCCACCAGGTAATATGATGAATGTGTAAGTAAACGTATTCTGTAAACATTTGTCATTGCTGAAACAAGGACTAATGAGTCTTTGTAACGGTTATTTCTGTTTTTACACTCGTGTCTACCACAGTCATTGCTTGCACTATAATGACGTTTTGCCAATTCTGGAATGTTCTATGTGTATAATAGTGTCTGCTTAGCATGCGCGTGTTGTATAAGTATCTGACTGATTCTTGGTGAGCAAAAGGAGCTGACCTGGCTGCACACATGGGATGTGCAGATAAACCGTGGACCAGGACACACACACAGATCGTAACCGATTCCACATGAGCACATGCTAAAACTGCTGCTGCAATCTTGGATAACAATGTAAGTTTTCAAAATATGAATGCAAACATTCACAACTGCTCGTGTTTTCAAAGGTGTGTCTTTTGTTTTTCTTAAACAATTAAGCATGTGGGGAAAGCCAAGCTAACGTTTCACTGAAGTGTGTGTGTGTGTGTGTGTGTGTGTGTTAGGAGACTGTGCTAGTCCTTGTGAGGACCCCTGTTATGAAGTGATGCTGTTTGAGATGAAGACAGGACTTTCACCCTATATCTGTGAACATGCTCAATGTTCACACGTCCTTGATGCGAGGAGGGTGGATATGCCACAAGGCAGTGTGTGAAAGGGCCGTGGCCTCAGCCCCCAGCCCACGATCAATAGCCTCTTGTTTCTTACGCACTTCTGAACACCTATATTGGATGTTTGTGTGTTCTGGCTTTCCTGAGGGACACTTTGATGTGTGCAGATCCCAGCTGTGTCTCACATGGCCGTGCTCCTTTCTGTCACCCACTACAAGAGCTCAAGGCAGCCAATCCACAACAAAGACAGAATATTTACACCTGAATGAGTCGTCACAGCACATCAGGGCCTCAAACACTCTGTGTTACAGCACAGTTATCGAAACAGTTCCCCAACATGTGTGGGGGGGGGGGGGTTGCTGTAGCAAATCTACAGGCATCTAGTTAATGATCTACACATTAGCTTGATACAGGTTTTATTTACGTTTTATTTACATTGGTTGCCCTTCCATTTTATGCAAACTTGGTACTCGCGCCCCTGTCCTCAAAGGGACGAGGCGACAGCACTAACCACAGGCACTGCGCCATGTGAAATACTTATTTAAAAATTAATTCTAGTACCTAATTTAAATAGGTTTCCTGTACGTTCAGATTTTACAACTGTCTAGTTTATTTTCTTGAAACATACAACATAATTGAATTGACTGCCAAGTCATATTTCAAATGTATCCAGTGTTTACCTATAATATATTATCTCTAACAAGCCATGGGCTTTTGGTTGACTAAAGTGCTAAAATTACAGCCTTAGTTGCTGCTTCTTACTTGAAGCCACCTACCACCCACAACACGATGCTGCTGCCATGGCCAAGCGCCCTCGCAGGTGCCAACTAGAACAGAAGAGTGCGGCGATGTCAATTCGCACCCCCCCCCAGCCCCCGGATAAACACCAGCAGTTCCACACACCTCATGAGTGTGTGCTCACAATGTCTTGGCCCTCTATTTTAGTCACGTCAGCGTAGGGGCTGCACATTCTGGCTTTTTGGCTGGCTTTCCGTTATGTTTCTCATTAGGACATTGCCTAAGACACTTGACAAAGTCAGCTAGATTTGAACCGATGTTCAAAATCCACTCCTCATCATCGCCACTGTGTCGTAACGGTGTTGGAACCCCTCCCTCTGTTCATTTGCAACGATTTGCCCCCTGTGGAGAGACCAGGAATGAAATCTGTCATGTCCTCTTTAAAAAAGGACATTCTACACTTGCTAAACCCGGCTTCACAACAATGGGATGACCTTATCTGTTACATTTTACAGATCAGAGCTCGAATCAAAAATGGTGTAAATAACACGGGTGTTTCTTAAACAAGCCAAGGGTCTGTGAGTCACTAAACTCAGACAACATTTTATAAACAATTTTAAAGGAGAATAGACCCTCGTGTGTTTAATGACATTCATTCAGTTAGTGAAAATGGTACTTGTTTAGAGGAGTGCTGTTCCATTCCCTCAGCTTGGATCATGAACACTGTCTGAAAGTGAGACCCGGGCTTTGCTCTGGGGTCAATAAGCACTGACTGTCAGGACAGAAAGGTTACCGTATGCTTGGTGAAGAGTGGCGGGAGCAGATCTCAGTCTGCCATGTGGCACACGGGTGCTGAGGAAATCTGGCGACTGCGGTTGCCAGCCGTTGGCAAATGCCCGTACACATTGGGCCGACCGGGGGAAAAATACCCACACACTTTGGGCCGACCGGGGGAAAAATACCCACACACTTTGGGCCGACCGGGGGAAAAATACCCACACACTTTGGGCCGATCTGTAGTTGTAGCATCATGACGCCGTTTTAACAGCTGCTGCTGCTCAGTAATGTTGCTTAACTTTGAGAAAGCAAGTGTCCTATGATGCCTGGGAAAATTTATTTTAAAAAATATATAATCCTTTATAGGATTAAATTTCATAATTTGTCAGGGTACAAAGTGTCTACTGTAGCAATGCAGAGTGAGGGTGCACAGAGCTGCTCGTGATATTGTTACACCAACAGTAACTGTGCACATCCTGATGTGTTCAAACGGGGAGAGACACGACCGAAAGACTCCTTCATAAGTGTCATTAAAATGAACCCCACAGAAAGCCGAATAATCTGTGGAGAATGGTCTTCATGACGGTTGATTAGCCACAGAGTACCTGTGGGTGCAAAGAGAGGGACAGAGACACAACAGGGGAGGGAGGGGGGGGTGTTGCTTTCCTATTGCATCAGCTTACAATAAGAAGGCGTGGAGATGTCCCTGTCAGACAGACTAATGGTTTTTGCACACTGTTAGGGCTTTTTCACCCTGACACACAGATGCCACAGCATTGCCATGTTAACAACCCTCATCTTTTTAGTCCATGTCAGTGTTATTAACGTGGTCGTGTTCCTCGACCGACCACAAAGCACCTCTAACTGTCGCCCATAAGGTTCTGTAAATAATGGTGGGGATGAACAGATGGGTCCTTTTGTTCTCCTTTAGTCACTCCACTCAAAACAAGTGAAAATAAAATATTAACGGTGACAGACTTGCAGCCTAAACGGCAAAAAGCAAGGACGTTATCTGTGACCACACCGCAATCCACCTCGATGTAAAAATCCACTGCCACAAGTTTTACTTGTTCTAGGTTTCCAGCACAAAACATGTCCACACCCTCCCAGGTGGAGCACAGGACAGAGCCATTTTAAGTGTCTGCCGCCCCAGTACCGTTTTCACCCTGTTCGCTAGTAACACCGCCCAACTCTTGTGAAGCCGGGGTTGCCGGCCGATTGCACCATCCACGCGCTCATAAAACAATGTCGTGAAATCTGCACCATCAGTGACTGTTTGTCTTAATCTTACTTATCAGTAAATGTCCTGTGAACCATTTATTTCCCAAAAAAATAGAGATAAATGCAGGTAAAACCTCAAGTCAACTATGAATTGATTTGAAGAAAAACAAAGGGCGTGGTCTAATTAAATTATTTGTATTATTGCAGGTTGATCAATGATGTTTATTTAACCCCTAATGCTCCACAGTCGTGGAGTTACATTCTGTGGGTTTAGCATAGTGCCTTTGCAGCTCAACGTTTTTTGAGTGTTTCAATTTTTCAGCCCATAGCTGTACAGCGAACAGCCAATGCTGCTCGGGGAAACATCTTTTTTTTTTTTTTTTCTCCTTTCTCCTATGAAATAAATTACAGTCCGTCCCAGCATCTGACCTGCATGCCTTTTCTTGTTTGAGGTGACCCGTTTCAAGCCAACATCTTTACCGACTAAGCGCAGAGGGTCTTAGAGGGTCACCTTTAAACTGATATGTATGGAATTTATTTATGAATAAAGTAAGCCAATCACATGAAATGTATAAATCAAGGCTAAATGGTAGTAGTTCAGTTGTGGACATTCGCTCGTTTGATACGGCATGGCTGTAGTACCTGTCTAAGGTGAACTGGCTGAAGATCTCCCTGGAGCTGAGCTGGAGGTGCAGGGGCTGCTGTCTGAGATGGCGCTCATTAGCAGTGCACGTGCAGCATGTTTTCCTGCTGTCGCAAGCCCTGCAGTCCCTCTGTGGTGTGGGCTGCTGGTACCGCTCTTCTGAAGGAGCAGTAGAGAATCTCCGTCCAGCTGCCGCTCCATCCAGCCGTTGGTCGTCAGTCTGACTTTTAACACAAACCAAATGTTTTTGTCGTGTCTGGACTCAAAGCTGCTAGAGTATGGTATCAAACACGAGGAAGGGGGCTCCTGCTAACTCTGAATATGCGTGAAGTGCCCAGTGTTGTGTGTTTAAGCCATACACAGTGCTATAAACCATGTCCCTGTGCACTCCATATCCTGTTTCTCCAACCCCTCATCAATCAGGTTGTCAACAGGAAGGACCTCACCTTGACAGGTGTTTGGCAGATGACCTTGACACCATCTCAGGTGATTTGGTTACAAAGAGAAAACTTTGTTCATTACTCAGCCCAAGGACAGTAGAAAAGACAGGGTGTCCTAAAAGCTAACCTCTCAGAGAACGGTGACCTACAGGGAGTCGCACTGAGAACACATGGTGGCATTTTAACGACAAGAGCACTTAAACATGAAGTTATAGAGGAGCTGGTAACTAATGAAGCACAGCTCTATGGGAGAGGGACTGTGCTGGTATGTCTCTAATTAGCCACGGCACGGTACCGCCTCCGCTTCCCATCAGCTAATTAGTTCCCAGTAATGTTACGCCGTTTGCAATGACAGCGTAAATCAAACAGATTACTTGGGAGACGAGTGTAGACAAACCAGGAAGAGCTGCTCCCCACGTGCCCCATGTTGTCTTGTTGACGTTATACAACACGGTTGAGGGCCTAAGAATTGCACTAATGAATGTTCTTACTTCTGCAACAGTGCATATCTGTTATCACACTGACTGACTGTTTTAGGAAAATTAGCACATCGATATGTGCATGTAGAAATGCAGCTGGAAGCAGTGCAGTGTGAGCCATTTCAGGTGTCACAAGCTAAACTTTGATCTCGTGTCCACCCTTAAAGATGAGGTAAGTCCTAGGCAAAACTCTCATGTACAGAGTCACAAAAGCCTTTCATAAAAGGCATGTGAAGGATACACCAAACAGAGCACTTGGAAAGCTGTCCTTGTGTTCGGTGAGAAGATGTTTGTCCCCGTCCTCAGTCCATGTGACAGTTGATGCTCCATGTTGATGTGTTTCCTGGTCCACTCTGTCTCTGTGTGCTGCTTGCAAGCACCTTTCATTGTTGGCAGTGGAAATAAAAAGAAAGAGCTCCTGCTCTGAGGTTTGGCGACATTGGTGTACTGTCCTAACATCTTATCTTTCACCACATCTGTTTCTCGTCCATCTTGTTTATACATTTCAGATTCTTTAGCAGACACGTCCCCTGGACGTTGTTCTTTTTTAACGATTTTGAATAACTCATAATGCAAAAAATTTTTCCTCATTTCATTCCGTCCGTGATACTGGTCATGTTGGTGTACCCCCTATCTTTTCTCCTGTAAATGTACTGAAGCTGAGTTTTAAGCACCTATGACAGTTACAGAGAGGACACATGCTTCCCCAGTCCCAGGGTGACATTGTACATCCCCCGTTATCCTATTTCTACCCACAGTCCTTCACCTGGTCAGAAATGATGCTACTCCAGTGCATTACACTTTAATTGTAATCATACTGTATTGTGACCTCTGATCTCCACTCTGATTTTAGTGTCTGAAGCGTCTACATGCAGCCAGATCATTAATGCAGCCCACGGGTGAACTGACCAGCTTGTAGGTGCAATGTTTGTGCTTTTGAGCTGGGATTGGGAGAAGTGTCCGAACCCACTGTGAGCCCACGTCACTCCCACACGTCTGGCCCACTACCAGTGCCTGACAGTCAACTCCATCATGCCTTGGTTAATGTAATTTTATGAGGCGGAAAACACAGTTTATCCAGTTTAAGCCAATAGTTATTTCAGTGGTCAAGTCTGGTCACGGCCTTGTTCAAAGGCACTAAGACGTGTCCTCTATCAGAGACCCCGTGACCGGAGCTGCTCTCAGTCACTCAAAGGCACTAAGACGTGTCCTCTTCAGAGACCCCGTGACCAGAGCTGCTCTCAGTCACGCCATGTTCTTGCTACTCCATCATAGTCATTTGCATGTTTCACATTAATTGAGGTTTTTTCTTTACTTCTGATCATCCTTTGACATCACAGTTGGGAGTCGTTGAGTGTGTGTTTAACGTGCGGCAGATGGAGAGAGTGGATCTCACTGCTTCTCTTTAGGCTTACATGTAATATTTTTTTTCTGCACCATATGCTAACCTGTAGGAAAAAGTGACATATGGCCATTAATAATGTTGAGTGCTATTTGGTATCATACCAGCATCACAAAAACTAAAATGACGGCACTCATAACTGTGTACTTAAAATTGTCACAGAATATTTATGAGCATTTGTTCAGAGCGTTTGGTAATTAACGCAGTGTAAGGGGGTAACATAACAAAAAGAAACCCGTGTGAATATAAAATACCCTCATTATACTGTGACCAATTTACATTGTTTAATAATTTAAATAATGGCCATGTTTGCTCAATCTAGTTGAGTGCGTTTCCCTTTTATACTGAAAACCCATCAATATTCAGTAAATTATTGGTGATGTTTGTCTAGGTACTGAAAGCACAAGTTTGGATTTGTGCTTCTGAACAGAAAAGGCACCTCCTGTGTGTGGTTAGCACTGCCTCGATGATGATGCACATTGCTGGTATGAAAAACCACCATTTTCTCTAGAATTACAGTGAAACCTGCCAAGTTGGTGTGAAAAGGATCACAAAAGGTGATGTTTGTAGAAATGATGAGAAGGGTGTAAAAAGGTGTGGTGCCGTCACTTCAAACTAATTTGGAAAAAAGGGTCTGATTAGGCAAAAAAAATCTAATATGGGAATTTAGATAAATGAAAAATTCCTAATGTCCTGTAATTTCAGAGTTTAAACAAAATGGTTATGCAAAGCTTGTCCAATTAGCCATCTTGAAGTAATGATACTTGGCACACGGAGACGACAGACGCTGTGTATGTGTTACAGGAGATGCATGCATTGCTTTGCCTGTCTCCTCCCCCGTTCTGTTTGCTTAATTACGCTGTGCGAGATCTTCAGCACTGTCACAGTGTCCCCGGGAAGACAGTCGGTAAAAGGCAGACAGAATGGAAGGGGGGACAGGTCATTAGAGATCTCAGAAGGCTGTGTCCTCACGTCAGCCAAAGGACACCCTGTCCCACAGCTGGACTGCAAGGTGACCACAAGGGGCAGCACGTGCACCAACCCCATCATTTTTCATCTGCAGTATAATTAGTTCACATTACTTCTCCGGTCTAGCCTTAAAATTTACAATTAAAGGACACACACGTTTTTTCTGAAGGATAATCTTTTCTAGCTTCAGAATGGTTAATGATTTCTGGCCTCTTTCTATTATTATTGATATTCCAGGTTATATGCCGACACACACTTTCTGGAAGGCCTAGTGCCTGTTCCCCACGCTGGGTAACTGAGGCTGTCTGTAAATCTTGCATCAGACTCCAGCAGTCCTAGAACCCAGAATGCATTTCACACTTGGATCGGTTCCTTTGGCTTGGCTTGTGAACTAGTCTGTATTTGCATATTTGTGCAGCAATGAGTGCGTGGTCAAGTTGTGTGAGCCATGAGCTGATCCTGGGTGGCGGTTCTAGCTCTGGGGTTTCCCATCTCCCAGGCCTTTGTTATGGGAAATGACACGTTATGGAGACCAGGACTTGTGTGGTTAATTTGTCCTTAAATCCTCCCAGATTCATGTCCACGGCACAGACGTTACTCTGGAGGCTCTAATAAAAAGACTCATACCATCTCTCAGCACCCCCACCATGATTTTATGTCCTCTGAGGGATTTTAAATTGCCTTATTTATCGTATGATGCTATGAAACTGGCTGCTGTCGGAGTGGAGCACAGTGGGTCTCCTCCGCTGGTGTCCTGGTATCGGTGGCGATTCACCTTCAGGTGTCATGAAACTGCTCACTGACACCTTCACGACTTCTGCTCATATCTACTGTCTTTGTAAACTGCTCATTCTGTGGCTTTTTTTGTGGCTTGTTGACCAGAAAAGCACGACTCTGTCTTTATAAGTTAATCTTCTCAAGAAAACATCTCCATGAAGAACTTAAACACTGTGAGAACCAGGCCGGTAACAGGTACACAGGTTCAGTGAATGTAATTTCCTTGCACTTCGAGAATTGTACCCTGGACTTCATTTCTGCACATGTCCAGTTTTGCTTTTCAGATTGAAAAAGATGCTATGAAGTTTCTATGTGCCCATATACTCCTTCAGGAAAAGACAGAACACAAAGTGCAGTACAACTAGATCACTGAGGCCATTCAGAATGGTTGTACCATGCCTGGTGCCCTGTGAGGTGTTCAGAGAGTACCATGCCTGCGTGAAAGCACAACATGAGTCTTGCTAACTCAAAAGTGGAAATGCAAACATGGCCACAATTCTAATGCCTTTTTCCCTTCAGTCGTACACAAGACGTAATTACTGCGATCAGTTAAACGTGACTCATCCTACGTGGAAGGACAGCCGTCTATCATGATCAGACACCTGCTCACATCTTTTCACATTGTTCAGGAATATATAAATGACCCTCACACTGAAAGCACTCTGATTTTTTTTTTTATATAGCAGTGTAGCTGAATGCAGATGGAAACAAGCCACATAATGCATTTGAACAGTTGCAAGGCTAGCGTACACTGTAGGATGGAGTAACCCATAATGTTACTTTTCTGTGGAATAAGAAATATTAAAAACACTGAAGTACCTATTGATGTTACTCATGCAGATACATCTGTTATTGTGTTCCCATGTTACTCCATAACTACACTGTAGTACTTGCGGTGTCTGAATTCTTGTTGGTGCTGTATCCTGTTTTATTTCTACAGAAGTGTTAAATATGCAGGTGGGAGTTTCAGGGTTTTTGCATCAGTGTGAGAAGATGAGGCTGCGTAATGTTTTCGTATTTGCACGCTTATCTGTTTACTTCCTGTAGCAAGTGCGAGGGCAGAACGGGCTCCGCTAAAAATACGCCTGTGCAGGAAGTTGGTGCAGAGCTGTTTGGTAGGCCGCAGCTGCTCGCGACACACCCCCTCCCACCAACTCAAGCTGGAAGCCCCAAGACAAACGTTATCATCTCCCCCTCGTAAATTAACCGTCTCCCTGGGTGTATAACGGTTTGTTACACCGCAGTGGAATCGTTTTCCCCTCACATGACAAGCACATCATGAAAATGTGATGAAAACATTCCCCATGAAGTTTAACGTCTGCTAAAGAACGGGGAGGGGTGCGCTAATAAAAATGTTAACCAGAACAGTGAAATACTAAGAACTCTTCCTTTCTGAACTTATTCACTTCAGTCAATGTCATGTTTCAGAAATTCTGAAATTTGTTTTGCAGAATGACTTTCCCAAATGTTAATGTCAGTATGTTTGCACTGTGTTTCTCCAAAGCAGCTTGCACTCCTCCAGCGTCACACGCGACCTTTACGTTGTACTTCCCGTCTGTTTGGAAACTGCTGTCTGCACACACTAATTACTACTGAGTTTCTCAGGCAAAAACCACTTTGTTGCTGAGAATAATTCGATTTTAGAATTTTTGTTAATTTGAAAACGTAGTGTACAACTTTTTGTTTAATAAGGCTTGATTACAGGAGCTCTTGATGTACCAGAACATTAGTGCTGCAGACAGAGGCCTGGGATGGACCAGGGAGGGGCCACGGTTACCTGACATCAGGGCGGCTCCAGGAAGTAGGATGAGTGAAGAAGCCATGTAGCAGATCTCTGGGACAGAATCTCCAGCAGAAACGCATGTGCTGGGGAATCCTCAGTCTTTCGCTGAGTTCATCTTCGTCATCAGCATCCATGTGTTGTGCCAGGCTTTTCCACATTACATTCTGTACACTCTCCGGTATCCCCCTTAGGCCTGACTCAGTGTGCTCAAAGGGGAGTCGTGTGCCCACGAACACTGTACATGCCTCCCATAATGAGGCTGCAGTCAGGGTGTAAAATGGTGGTAAAATACTGAGACAGGCAGACTAGTGACAACACAAGGCCATGACTGTTTTACAATACAGTCATCATGATCATCATCTCTCTTGGATCTTGGAGAAAGAGCTCACTGCCCCCTGAAACACCTTCCTGGGAATGTGGAAGGAGGAAGACATTCTGCAAAGAAACCGGGCAAAGGTGCTCAGTATTTACACCAAAAGGCCTTTCAGATAAATATTCAGGTGTGTGAATATTTACTCTTAGATGGTTTTTTTATCCATACTAATCCATCTCAGACATCTGGGTTTCTGCTGATCCTTGGATACATTGTAACCAAAATAATGAAGGAATTCGTTTTGATGTTAAAAAAAAGGTTACAAATGGGATTTTCTCAATACAGTCCTGTGAACAATAACGTCTAATAATGGGTGGCTAGAAAGGGATTGGCAGATGTTTCCAAGGGGTGGCTGTGGCCACGCCTGTCAAGCCCCCCCACTGAATTAAAATGAGGAATGGTGTAAGCGAGGTGTTCAGAAGGGTGACGAGAATTGTGGCTAATTAGCACTAGGCACCCTTTGGCTGTGCTGCCGTTTAAGGGCTGTCTGTCATATTTACTCAAAGCACATTTCCCTGTCATGCCACGTGTACATTTTTGTCTGTGTCCTCAGAAGTTCAAACGTGTTCAGTGGGTCCGAGAACAGCACGCTCAGTACAGGTCGCACTGGAAATTATAATGAGCTTTTTAAAAACATTCTGTCATCAGGACGTGTTTAATTCCATTTGCAGTCAGGCTTCTAACAAACACAGAAAAGTAATGTCATCGTTATCTTATGTGTGTGTTTATCTGGTTAGTTCCTGTGGAAAATGACACTACAGGACTGAGTAAAGTTTCAGTGCAAAGGCGCAGCGTGGCCCTGAGGTGGACACTGACATGAGACTTTGGGCTCTTGGTCCTGTGGTTCCGGTGGACCTCACCCTTATGTGAAACTGCATTCTCGCTCTCGATGACAATGAGAATCACAGTGCATTCTGGGACATTACTGCCAATGCTATTCATCCAACGCCTCATCTGAAACCCCTGCCTTTTCACATCTCCGCTCACCCGCCCCCCTCTTTTAAATAAGTGGTGTTAACCCTTACCATGCCAGTGGATATTCAAGTCCTGGCCTTATTGTACTGGATGGTGTTCACAGCATCCAGGGGGGACTCTGATACAGGGCGGGGGGGGGGGGGGAGGTTAAATTGCTGTGTACAGAAGGACTGTATAAAACCGCAACCTTAGAGTCACGCATGCAGGTTGTGCCTATAATATTAGATCTGCTTTTTTTAGCACAAGCCATTGAGGACAGACTCGGTGTCTGCTCCATCTGCAGTGGCTGTTGCATAGCAACAGCAGGGAGGTAATAACAAGTGTGTGTTCTGGCTTTGAGAAATGGATTTTAAGGTGTCACACTGTTTTGGAGAAGGGCCAAAGCCTCCATGTTTGAAACGCTTTATTCTGTTTTGTTGTGTGGCCACGACAGGCCAGGTAAAACTGCTAGTTTGACTATGACTGTCGACTCCAGTATTTCCAAGGAACATTTTTACATGATTGCTGGGGAGCATAAAACTCACAAAAGGCGTGCAGTTTTATTAGCAGATTGTCTGTTTTTTAATACGTTAACAGCGAATCTGCTCCTTCCTGCAAGGCGTGGAGTTTCCAACACCTTCACAGGTTCACCATGACGGCGTTGGGGATGGCCATGGTCACATTTTCTGAAAATCTGTCCTGTTTGTATTTGACATTTTAAATGTGACATTTACAATGTGTAAGCAGACATTAGTATTTTTATCATGTAGATGTAATGAGTTGTGTGTCATTTCACTGAGTCTTAACAGTAAAATCTAGGTCATTCAAATGTAAAAAACAATTCTTAAAATATAGAGTTGTGCATTGTGATGTTTCCTATGTCAAGTTTGAACTTTGTAAAGCTGGTAATAAATTATATTTAGCAATCATGAGATAAAAAGATCAACAAACTAATACCTCAAGCAATGTCATTATGAGCCTATGAAGGTAAGGTGGGGCTCTTGGCTCACGCGCTCACGTTATGAGAAACACAATCGGTGCTGTGCGTTTTACAGGGCTCAGAAAACCTTTGTTTTTGTAAAATGAACAGAACAGGAAGATAATCCACCTCCTGCTGATAACCATTTCTTCTGAGATTAGGCGTGCGATTTTCTCCCCGAATATATTAACATTTCATGAGTGAAATCAGACAGAGATGGATCTCATCTGCATAAATAATGTCCACATTTAATAAGTCCCGTTAAAAGGAGCTCTGCAGAGGCTGAACAGAACTCGCTGGCCCCTCGCAGACGGCCCTGCCATGTCCTCCGCTTCTCTTCTCTGCACCAAAACGTCTCCATAAATAAATTTGCGTGTCCCACGGAGAGATGTGATGATAGTAATCTGTGGAAATATTGATGGAGGAGAAGGTCACAGAGGCCCGAGACCTCTTTAATCCTGATTATGATGTGACTGAATGCTGGGTGACGAGACAGGACACAGCCAGTGGGATCCTTCACCAGGCTCATCTGCTGGTGACAGTCCTGGCAGGAGGTGTGTGCCACACTGCACCCCAGACACGGGGACTTGGCCCATCTATGGCCTCGCTGAGAGATAAAAGTCACTCTGGCTTTTTTTCTGACAAATCAAAGACAAGGTGAATCTTCTGGTGTTGCGGGAATACCGAGGGCCCCATCATGCATGATTTAGGTGAAGATTTGCCATTAAAATTCCTGTGTGGTGATTTATATTCCAGTAATTTCCATACAAGGGCCTCCTATATGACGACCTTTATGGGTTGTGTTTATAAATTCCAGCCTTCAAAGTGACAATATTGTGATAACGACTGAATAAATAAGACTTCTTCATTCAGGACTCACTCATTTTAATACATCTCCTATCCCTACAGCCCTCCCACCAAAAAAAAGTCTCTGGTTCTGTGCTATAAATAGGCCTCCTGGTTGATAGATGTCTGTTCATTTAAAAGATTATTAAGGTGCAGTTGTAATATAGGGGACTGCAGGAAATCTGAGGTCAGCCATCTGCCAACCGCTGACCTGCTTTACATCGTAATGAAACCTCACTGATGAAGGCTTGTTATGATACTTTGAGACAATCTCACTGGGTGGAGACACAGATTTATAAGAACCTCATTAAAAACCCACATAAGAGCATGTTCAGGGTTATAGGAAGTTCTCCTGTGCACGGAATGTGGGGAAGATGTGCAGATAACGAGCTTTCTGTGGATGATGTTCCAGAGCTGTAAGGTCTGGTGGACTTGGAGCTGTGGAATTGTTAGGATGAATGTCAACTCACTCCATTTTACTGCAACAAGGGCTGTGTAGAAGGTATATACTGTGGTATTGTCACTCTGCAGAAAATTAGAGATAAATGGCAGGTCTCACAATAAAGCTGTCACCAACCTGTTTTCACAACAGGTCTTGCAATATATAATTTACATAGACAAGATGGAGCAATTGTCCAGGGTGTTGTTCTTGTCTGTAGAAGAACGAAATGTGTCTGCACCCCGTCCAGACAGTACAGACCTCAGAGAGACGTTATGTCTGCACCCCGTCCAGACAGTACAGACCTCAGAGAGACATTATGTCTGCACCCCGTCCAGACTGTACAGACCTCAGAAAGACGTTATGTCTGCACCCCGTCCAGACAGTACAGACCTCAGAGAGACGTTATGTCTGCACCCCGTCCAGACTGTACAGACCTCAGAGAGATGTTATGTCTGCACCCCGTCCAGACAGTACAGACCTCAGAGAGACGTTATGTCTGCACCCCGTCCAGACAGTACAGACCTCAGAGAGACGTTATGTCTGCACCCCGTCCAGACAGTACAGACCTCAGAGAGACGTTATGTCTGCACCCCGTCCAGACTGTAC
>JABJVR010048497.1:0-24285 GCA_025773905.1 Chitala chitala
GAATACCAGTACACTGCACATGACAAAGCTTCTAGCCCTATAGGAATACCAGTACACTGCACATGACACAGCTTCTAGCCCTATAGGAATACCAGTACACTGCACATGACACAGCTTCTACTCTATAGGAATGCCAGTACACTGCACATGACAAAGCTTCTAGCCCTATAGGAATACCAGTACACTGCACATGACACAGCTTCTACTCTATAGGAATGCCAGTACACTGCACATGACACAGCTTCTACCCTATAGGAATACCAGTACACTGCACATGACACAGCTTCTACCCTATAGGAATACCAGTACACTGCACATGACACAGCTTCTAGCCCTTAGGGAGGCAAACACACAATATATGACGCAGCTTCTAGGTCCTAGGAAGCTAAGAACACAATATTTAACACAGCTTTTAGCCTTTATTAAGGCTAGAATATAATATAGCTGCTGTTTTTTGTTTAAAATTATATTCACAACATATATGTTTAAAATGTCTATTTACGTTTTCTGACCTGGCATTTCTTAGTGCCAAATCTAACATATTTTTACAAACTTAGGAATTAAACATAAACGCGAAATGCATGTTATCATAGGCATTTTTTGTATGTATTTAATTTATCTGTATGTATGTTATGTCCCTTGTTGGAAATGATGACATGAAATTTTAAAAAACATGCCTGTACTATTTGCACTAATTCTGTCATAGCGCTGCAGATTTGAAATTGAAAAGTTATGTAACATTTGCACATGAACAGATGCTATATGTTCTGTTCTAACTCTGTAACACTTCATAGAATTTTACACAACATTTACACCTCATTATTTTCCATTCTTAGTTAGATCCTAAATTTTCTTAAAAATATAAACCACTCCAAAATCTGTCAAGGTCTGCGTATAAGGTTTGGGGCCTTTCTGCGAATTTAAATGTAGTTTTAGATATTTACTTTGCATATTACTATACAGGTAATTTATATTAAACAAATGTCTGTATTAGCAGACTGCGAAGGTATGTTATTTGCCTGTTAATCTAGCTCATAAAATTCTGACAATTCAGAATATAAACATTTCTGATGCAGAGCATAAAATATTAAATGAATATTTAATGAATGTTATTTCTTGAGACATTTGGAAATCAGTCCATATTTCCTGTATGAAGTGAATAAATTCTACTTTCAGTGTTTAACATTTTTCAGCTTCATTGTATTTTATGAGAAGTTTTTATATTTCTAAATATTTTTAGCAAATATAATTCATTAGGAAATTGACATCTAACGATACTTTTTAACAGGACACTTTACAACTACATTTTAAATTATGTACACGTTCATGCAGAAACACAAAGCTGAGGATATTACCACTACATACGTGTGTTTAGCAAAAAAAAACATTCACCAGAACAATTCAGACTGTCACAAGTAAAGTAGAAAAACAGCTAACTTTATTCTGTAACAATTATAGTAAAATGAATAGATAAGCAGTGTATGTAGGCTATACAATAGTCTCGTCTTTGACTGGGATCAATCATAATTGTCTTTGTGACTGCAATTTAGTGAAGCAAATCAAAAACAATTCATCCATCCATCTATCCATCCACCCATCCATGCATTATCCTACATAGGGTTACGAGGGAAGTTGCAGCCTATCCCAGGAAGCTAAGGGAACAAGGAGGGAACTCCCTGGACATCCACTATCGATGCTGCTTACCCTACACAGGGTCGGGAGGGAGCCTACGGCACAAGGCTTATATTAAACCACAAATATACAAACAAAGTATATGTTTAAAGCACTTTGTACGTACGGTATATGAAACTTTAGAACGACAAACTAATTTAACACATATGAATGACAGCAGACAGAGTGGGCATATTTTGAGTTTCTCTTTAAAAAGCTCTGCTTTCCTCTTTTCATATGATTTTTAAATCATGCTATAAAGCACATAATTATACTTAAGCATAGAAACTGAATATCCTTTCCTCTTTGCCAGACAGCAGCACTGTGCTTATCATGGCAGGGCTTAAAGCCAGAGATCAGTGAGGACGCATGTCCTCACCACAGACAATTGGATTATCTGTATTAACTCAACTGAAACCATCTTAAAGCAAAACAGCTGTGAATGTTTTTTTTTTCCACATTAATTGGGTTAGTAAATCAATGGCTTCATATAATACAGAAATAAATCACATCCATCAAAAATTAAGAGCATTTATTTACTTAATTTTTTTTCTGATTTACATAATAGTCCAGGATAAAGATGACCTTTAACCAGCCAGAATCATACATCTGGGTTATTACTGAACTAATTTGTCTCATTATACATGAGCTGCAATAAATACATCCTGTATGGATAATAATGAGAAAAATGTTCCTGCTGTTTCACACCTGTAGCTGGAAGTTGAGCAGCTGAAAGGCAACTGTCAGTGTACCAAGTATAGTCAGGCAGACTTAGTTTTACCCACTGTTCACACAATCATGGTTCTGTCGCCCTAGGTTACTGCACCCAGAGACTGCAAGAGATGTTTCAGCCAGTTTTAATGCACAATAAGATAAACTTACTGTGACAGACTATTGAAAAACATACCACATATGCATCATGATTAAAAAAAAATCATAATTATCAAAAAGACGACATACCATGTATAAATTTTTTTAAATACTGCTTGCTAAATGTTTGATTTAACTGCATAAAAATTGATGCTAGTACATATATCTTTTCAAAATTGAGAAAATATTTCTTTGAAAAAAAAAAAATACAGGAGTTTGTGTAAATGGCAATATGAAAACCAGAACAGTTACCTTAAGATAAAAAGTTGGATGTCTCCTTATCTGCACTGAACATGAGATATATAAACACTTGACTGGAATCACACGGGTCAGGTGGGCGGTCACTTCCCTCATGTACATTTCTAGTGTAGATAATCTATCAGAAAAGTGTTGGTGCCTTAGCCTACAGTGATAATGGCTTATCATTCATGTCATACAACGTTAATTGTCCTGTGACGAGCGCTAGTTAGACAAACAGAAGGTAGTATTATAAAACTGAAGGCGATATGTCATTCATAGAGAGAAACCACAGGTGCAACCAACCCACCATGTTGAAGGATGCCATATTGTCTGGTAAGGAGTAGTCCATGTTAACCCAGTGAAATATTGCAGTCACGTAATGTAACATGTCGATATGTATATTTTGACGTGTATACATACATGTGCTCGGCATGAGTTCTCAGTGAACCTGACAGCATCTTTCCACTTTTCGTGTACATTCTTCAGATTGTTCTGTACACCATTTTGTCTTGAGCAGTGGTTTTACATGTAGGTCTGGTCATCAGCCTGTCCCCTGTCATGACTCAAACTCGCTTTCACTGCTGACAGACATCTCTGGAGTGGAAACGTTCCTCCCACATGGCACAGTGCGCATGCTGCAGTCACTACCCTTTGGGCTGTCCGGGTGGCAGGACAAAGGTACGGGCATGCTGGTGTGACAGTCCTGGGTCGGCCTGTCTAGTGAAGTCCCTGCAGAGAGGTCCGGGTCCTGCTGTAGCCTAAATATCACAGAATAAGAGCAAAGATGTCATTTAAGCTTTGAACTTTGAACGTCGAAAGCTACAGCATGGCTTGCAAAAATGAATGTTTGTTTTACTCGGTAAAGAGCTTACAGACAGTTGTTATTAGTTCGTTAGTTCAGTGAAATGCACCATTAAAGATCTCACTAGCCTGTTTTTGGCAGACGCAGCACGGTCTCTCTGCCGCCGGTTCTTAAACCAGTTTCCCACCTGGGTGGGTGTTAGACCAGTGACCTGGGCCAGATGCCGCTTTCTAGAGGGATTTGGGTAAGGGTCTTGGAGGTACCACTCTCGAAGAAGGCTGCGAGTTCGCTCCTGCAAAACACAATAACACACTACTTTCTACAGAACAAGTTACATCACATGAAACATAAATAAACCTTATTTCTACATTACACCGGTACATATTTAACATATGCCTATAAAACTATGTACTTTAGGTACGAAACACTGCTGAAACCTTAGTTTAGTGTTTAGTGTCATAAAGGAGACATGCAAAATAAAGGTGTTCACTAGCTAAATGGTTTCTTCACTCATGTTCCTAAGAAACTGATTCATTACAAACATAAAATCCTTTGTAAACTCAATCACACTAATACACACTACATGGTGACCTTTCAGGAGCTCACTAATAATGTTTGGTTTGACAGCTCATTTGATTTATTTAAAAAATAACAACACTCTAAACCGCAGGTGGAAAAGTGGAACGAAAAACAAAAGAGTGGAAGAAACATATCAGAAAGGAGGACAAACAGGTAACATCATGAGGTAAACAAAAACATCAGTTGTCTCACACAGATGTGAAAGCAAAAGTCAATAATTTGCTGTAATGAAAACTAGTTTGCAAGATGTATCTCATAAATCATGATTTCTTGCTAATCCACCCCAGCAAAAAGCCAACCAGGTCATCTTTACTTGACCGTTGTGTCTTGGGGCCTGATCTTAGGTCACGAATGAAAAACAGACAAGATGACACCACTCTAAACCACAGTGGAAGTAATCTTCCTTCTCATTATCTGTACTTATAGATTATTATAAGACAATGAAAGATTTTTAATGACTGGTCCAGGAGAAAGGAGCTTAAGAGAGGGTAGATGGGTTAAAATTAGGACATCCTTAAATCCCCCTCATTCCTTATCTGCCCTACTCAACCATACTGCAGAAAAGCAATGGTTACTATGGAAACCCCTTCTTGTTTCTAGCGTAAAGTCCTTTAGATAGTGACCACAGCAGCAGCTATTGCAGTACTTTACAGGCCAGGTTTTAGTCTATCAATTTGTACACAATCGTCTCAATTTGCCCACTTTCAGCCACATTTAACCACGTGAGTACTTAAATACTTACTGAAATAAATAAGTAAATAAAAACAATTACACTAAACTTTAGCACTGTTTCTAACAGAGCTCAATCAATTTTCATGTCTATGAAAAGCAAAATTTCAATTCAAATGTCTGAATCAAAGCCCAATAATCAAATTCTAATCAAATTATTTTACTAGAACTATATAAACACTACATAAACCTTGCAAGATT
Source organism: Chitala chitala (assembly GCA_025773905.1). Lineage (NCBI taxonomy): Eukaryota > Metazoa > Chordata > Actinopteri > Osteoglossiformes > Notopteridae > Chitala > Chitala chitala. The sequence goes on from JABJVR010048497.1 coordinate 5,093, forward strand.
TGCTTATGTAAAGTAATTGTTAGTAAGTGAACAATGGAAAGATTTTGGCTGTTGTTCAATTATTTATTTTATTTATTTTTATTTATAATTGACCATTACTAAAAACTAATAAACACAAGTGCACTAGTAACTTCAAGGGCCACGGTTAGGTTAAAAGGAATCTACATAAATACAGTGCGCTAAATGTAAATATTATAAATACGCACTAATTCTGTGTCTTCATAGTGTGTATGTTGTGCATATTCCAACGTTTGTTATCCGCTCACGCTCCCGTTAAACAGTTACATGAGCTCCGTACCGTACAATATTACTGCACAAGTTAAACAAATTTTGCGTGCGTGCTGGGGCTGCACGGTGTTGAAAGAAAAGGACTGCAATACGCTGTGTTTTTGTGGCGGTGGCGTGGGTATAAACTTCGCAGGTGGTCCCTTGACACTTCAGACAAGAAGCTTACGTGAAGCGCTTCTTCACAACAGGGATCGAAGGGTTTTATTCTTAATGGCTGGTCTCTTTTTGGTGGTATGCCAAGACGAAACTGCGTTTGAAAGCTCGGGGTTCTGTCACCTCTGTGCAGTATCAGTTTAACAATTTGTTACAGCAACAGCCACGAGCCCAGATGACTAAAACACCCACGTACATTATTGGGTTCCCTGTAACCTTTTAATCTACCTTGGATTTTGGACTGAGTGCGCAAATTTTTTCCGCACGTAAATTGAAATATTTTATTGATTGTCTTTAATAAGGCAACTGATTACTTAGTTTTAATTAAAACGCCTTGAAATGTTGTTCATATTTTTGTGATTGTTGCAATATTATATATAATTTGAAGATGTTGTTAAATAAATATCTAAAGGAAGTAAACTCAAGCAATTGTTTACTACGATTTAACAAACCTACAAAACCTACAGTGTAAGCGTGATTATTCCGACAAATTTTAAATTAAAATAGTAATTTGCGCAGGTCAAAACATTTATTTGAATTTTATGCGTATCTTCGTTTATACAATTTTGAATACTAGCGGTTAGTAACCAAAATTAATTAATGTTAAAGTTAAAATATACGGCAAGACGATTAAAAGGGCAAACCTTTTAAAGTTGTATGATCTTTCCCCTATAGTGCATTATTTGCTGCATATGTTACTAACAATTTCAAAAGTCTTTCTAAAGTAAATTTTTTAAGTTTATATAAAATCTTTTATAAATATAATTTTGCTGCTTTAAATTTACAGGTAAAACAACACATACAAAATTTATAAAATACAGTTTGTAACGGATAAATGCTAAACTACAGATTTAGAAGTGTGCCGATGTACATCATGTTAGATCAGAATAATTCACCTTAAAACAGTGCGTTTTCTGTTCGCCGTCCCAGATGGTTCTGGGAAGAGGAAACTTCTTCCGAATGCGGTATTTCTCCACAGGTCCCAGTGGCCTCCCTCGCAGGCGCTCGGCCTCTCGGTAGTGCGCGTCTAGCCACAGAGCTTGCAGTTTGGCGTGTGATTCACGTGTGAAGCGGTGGCTTTGCAAAATTTGGTAGAGCGCTTCAAAGTCGCCACCGTGAAAAGCGACCAGGGCGCGGGCTCGCATGACAGACTCGTGTCGGTAGAGCGCGTCACCCTGAGAGCCGGGGACCGCTGCTGGCAGGGACCACAGGAAGCGACCCAAACGCTCCATGTCGCCCGTGTCCTCCAGGTTCTCGCACACGCGGGCCACTTGCTCCGGTGTGAAAATTGGAAGAGGAAACATCGCTAATTCAGACGCTCTATATACTTAAATATTTGGATTAAGCATTAAACGTTAACTTGGAGGTAAACAAAATGCCTGTAACAATGCCCATTTGCACATTTATCAGTTCGTATTAATAACTTGATCCTTAACACTGATGTTATTACACTGCACATATCTCTACACATAATATAGTCGCATTTACATGAGTGAAACACTGTAAAATGTAGTATGGTAGGTTAAGAAAAAAATAATACTATTTACGATTTTGTTCTGTTTTAAAACCAGTTTCCACCAATGCAGGCGAATCACGAGATGGTTTGTTGATTGTATGGAAGAAATACCAGGAGTGAACCTGTATTTATAGCGAAATGCAATTAGCATCTTAGTTGTTTTGAAAAGGATTATGCAACCAATTAACCTGCATGTGGGGGTAGAGACTAGAAAGGTGGCTGTAGTACTTGTTGTTCTGAGCGCAACTAAGAGTCAATTTGTGAAAATAGTAATTTATAATTAAAATGTTCTACGGTAAGGAAACATCCACTTAATTATCCTCATAGGATATTAATGACTGAAGTGTTATCATGAATAAAGTGTTACAGGGATGGTGTGATAAGGCTGTAAATACTAAATTATCCTGAAAATGCCAGTAAGATATGGTACTTTTGTTGTGCGCTAAAATATAAGTGTATATTAAATTGGAAACAAAGTTTGTTGTTTTAGGACTTAACTAAGAATTTGATACAGGTCCAGTAATAAAGCAAAAGATTTCTGTGCGTGTTTATGACTGAAAAGCATATGTGGCAGTGAAACCGAACGAAGATCTGTGGTTTATTTAGGGCAACGAATATGAGGAAGTCCCTATTTTTTACATGAAATCCGGGAGTAGAATGTATTTGTTTTCAAATACTGAATGGTGTACCTTTTACTGATGGTAGAACATGCAGTTCAGAGGGGAGAAAACAAGATATTTATTATATCAATGTATTTACGCATGTCAAAAGTACATATGCTTATTTACTTTATCTTTATTTTATCAATTGCTGTCTGGTAATTTACAGAGGATGTCTTGAAATAATTGTGATCTTAAGGATCTTACTCTGAGACATTATGGCCTGGACATCCTGGTTAGGCTTAGCAGGCATTGAACAAAACTTTGACTAAGTGCCAGGAACTGTGATAACTTTGTCTTGAAACACACACACACACACACACACACACACACACACACACACACACACACACACATTATGTTATTTATTCAACATTTCTTCTTCTTCCACACCTTCAGGTGTATAAAAAACAAACAATATCAGAAACTGTCATGAAAACCATAATTTAATCATTGTAACACAGTAGGTTTACAACAGTAAACAGCAGAATTGACTGTAGATTTAACTGAACATAGGCCTAATTTGTTTGTCATTTTAAGGTGAGCTTCATCCTTTTATCTGATCATTGTGTCAATATTTATATAAATTATTATGATCTTTAGGAAAAAAGGGAATATTTGATAAAACATTCAAAGACATTAAATAGACATTAAATATATTTGTTACATGCTGATGGGAATGAAACCGTGAACTGAAATGTTCTGATCTCAAATAATTTTATTTTAATTGTGACATTTAGCTAAATTGATGTATTTTGTGGGACCGACTTTGCATTACTCTCCTGTAGGCTGCAGTGTCATAAGAATGTTTTTTACTGTGTGCTACTTAGAGTACATAACTTTGAACAAAATCACTAGAGTTGAGAAAGTCCCATGTTGTAGATTATTTGAACAGGAAAAAAGAAGTGGAACAGAGAATTAAAGTGGTATTTCAATAGACACTTATATGTGGAGGTTTGGTTAATAAAAAAAAATCCACATATATTAAATATGAAATGTAAGTGCGTTCAGATTGTGTTTTGTGTCTTAAAAAGCAGACAGCCTATTACAAGAACAAAAGGTTTAAACACTGTTGTGAGGAGGACTGTGGTATGTGTTGGACTGCCTTTGGTAGGTGCAAGAGTTACCCCTCCATACCAGAAGGAGAGAAATGGGCTCAGGGGAGATCACTCTGATCTTATCCCTTAATCCACGTCTGATAAATTCCAGACACCTCTGGTTACCCACTTCCCAACCACAGATGCATAGGCAGACACACACACACACATGCGCGTGTGTACACACACACACACACACACACACACACACACAGTCATTTCTATACATCACCACAACAATCCCCACCAATTGCTCCAACCAGCTACTTGAAATGCTACCAGAATCTGCTTAACACTTTAACAGACTGATCCATGATCTACTTAAATGCTAGGGCTGCCATAGAGAGAGGTATCAGAAATTAACTCCAAAATGAAGAGCACAGTGGAAGAGGAAAATGTGGGCAATAATGTAGGAGAAGATGGGATTAGCTGTTGTGCTACAGGTTAGTCTACTTTTAAGTATTCCATCCAGTAGTGAATAGCAGTCCAGAAATTTGCGTTGTGCTGTACTTGGTTTAAGTTTGCTATTTAATATCAATTGAATATGTTCTGCCAGGTATTTATTGTCCACCATATTTCTTTACAACTCAGGACATGGGGAAATACAGGACATGGGGATACCTGGTGTAATGAGTTTTTCTTTAATACAGACCCCCTGCTATAAGAAGCTTGGCTGTTGATTTTTTGCCAGCAGGCAGCTCAGGGGGGACTGGCATATAGACCTACTGGTGTGTAAGTCTACACAAATACAATTAACAAGTAAGAGGGAGGAGAACTAATTAGTTTCATCTCATAAGAGTCAGTCACCCCATTCAGGAGACAAGAGGCTCAGAACACACGACTTGCTCACAATCGGACACAGGCTAATACCTTTGCTAATGAAGGGGAGTAATTACAGGTTCATTTGCAACTTAATGACAACGGGCATCTCTGTCCCAGCTCCCCACTGTCAACAGGATGTTGCAGGACTTACTGGAATGAAATGGCTTACGGATAGCTTTCCCTCCACTCAGCCTGAAAGAGGGGGAAATTCCAGTCTTTTATTACCTTAGACAATCTGACCACATGGGCAAAGACAACTGCTGGCCAGAAAGCAAATAGTGATTGTGAAGGACCACTGGATACCTACAGGGGGTTGTCTCTCAAGGACTGGATTTTGTTCAAAAAGAAAATAGAGTTTTCCTTCCTTAAGGGGCAGCCTAAATCTCCCCTTCTGTCAGTTCTGTCCAGCTGAATGAACTAAGTCATTATAATACATTTATGAATATTTTTAAAGGTCATCCATAACTGTTGAGAATGCCAAGTATTTAAATTAAATACACAGCTCTTCCTAATGGCGTTGTTATAGGTCTGTTTATTCAGGTCTTCAGCCCTGAATATTTTAAGAATAGCCCCCAATATTTTCGCCTTGGAAAGGAGGGTTTTATAGCAAAGCAACAGACAAGCCCCAGGCAAACTTGACTTAGCACCGATCTTCTCAATAGCTAGAAACTCCCCTGGCTCCTATCTTTACCACCAGCATTTCTGCCTGTCTTTGTGCCATCTCTGCTTGGATGAGAGAAAGACGTTTTCCCAGCCAGAACTTCCATACAGCATGGCATCAGCATCAACTTGGGATCTTCAGAGATTGTCTCCACAAAGTCTGCTAGAAATCTGGGGGTCATTGACAAACAAGCTTTGCTGACCACATCTCCTCTGTCTCTCTGGCATGCCCTGTTCAGCACCAGAATGATCAGACCCTACATTTCTGAATATGCTACCCAACTCCTCATCAAGCACTCTTTATCTTTTGTCTTGACTACTACAATGCTCTGCTAACAGTGCTACCAGCATGTGCAATCAAACCTCACCAGATGATCCAAAATGTAGCAGCACATGTCATTTTTGATCACCCAAAGAGGACACATGTCACACCGCTGTTCACATCTCTGCACTGGCTCCCTGTAACTGCACACATCAGGTTCAAAGCTCTGACACTCGCTTACAGAGGGCTGAACTCAACAGCACCCCCCCCCACTTGAACACCTTCGGTCAGGCCTACAATCCCTCTTGCCTATTGTGCTCAATCAGTGAATGGCGTCTAGTGGTCCCTACACCACACAGCAAAAGATACCAAGCCAAGATCTTCCCCTCAGGGGTCCCACGATGGTGGAATGACTTACCCACCTCCGCACACTCTGCGCCCTCTCTCCCCATATTCAAAAAAATGCTTAAAGACAGAAATCTTCTGCAGCTTCCTATTCACTTAAAGACACATTTCATCTTAAAGCACTCACAATTTAATGTCTTCTGCCTGACCTTTTGCTTGCTTTGTACCTCACTTTCAAATTTCTCTCAATGAAAGTGTCTGCCGAATGACAACATGTAAATGTGTAAATGTAAATTATATAGCAGATTTTTAAAATCACACAAGGTGAGGTTCTTTCTATTCATTTTTAAAGTGGAACACCTTTATGGAACTAAACTTTCTGAACCTATAAATGGGAATTACCATGAAAAAAACTGCACAAATTGGAAAAGCTCAATGGCTCTGCAGTGAATGTAGTCTTTCGTGAACCAGTGTCAGACTATTCGCTCTTTGGGGAACACTAATCTACAGTGTGATGTTGTGTGACTGGTTCCAGCTCTTCAGCTGATTGCTGCAGCTTTTTGCTTGATCTTTTTACGCATGTCCAGTCCGCATATTTCTTGTGATACAGGAGATGTCACAAAGTCATATCAGTGCCTTGCTGCCGAGGCTTTACTACCATAACAGGTGAGCTGTGCCATGTGTTTCAAGTGCATGTCAGACTTAAGACCACAGATTCAGGAGACAAAGCCACAGATGGACAGAGAACAAGGAGAGTTCTATTACATTCTGAGAAATCTTCTGCTTGGTACCACACAGACAATGCTATGTCTCTTCTGCCGTCACTTCTCTACATACATAACATCTGATATTTTTACAGATTTGTACAAAAACTAGGAAGGGAAAAGTAGCAAGCATGTTTTGGCTAATAAATAGGAATGTCATAGAGTATAATGCTGAAATTAAGCCAAGATACAGGGAAACATCTTGGGGTAATAAACACCTTCGCATGCTAACTACTGGTAATTCAATGATATAACAGGTGTTATTCAGCCCAAGTTGTTTAGGCATCTTAAGAATTTAACAAAAGGAATTATTCTCATCTAGTACTTTAATGCTCATTAATGCTGCATCATTGACATGGCTCACCTATCTCTAAAGAGTCCTTTGCAGTGCAACACACTTCATGAGGGTCACGTCAAAGAAGCTGACCAGTTAAATCATTATTAGGGTTAAAAAAATGCAGGGAGAGGCAACAGACAGTCCTCAATGTTTCGCACAATAAATTTGCATTCACATGCTGAATGAAAAAAAAAATTTTTTATGGAATTACACAGAAACCAAAGACACCGCTTCATTAATTTTTTTTGTTGTTTGAGGGGAGGAAAAAAGCAACAGTTTAAATTTTTGCTTACATTGAAAGTGTACTTGATGTGTAATGTTCTGTTCTGACAACTCAGCCCCTCTTTGATTCTATTTACACTTAGACAATGTGTATTAGTACTACTATCATGGCCAGTTTCTTACAACCAGGGATATTAGTGTGTTTTTAGCTTTGTGTGTGTGTGTGTGTGTGTGTGTGTGTGTGTATGTATGTGTGTGTGTGAGAGTGACTGAGTGAGTGTGTAAGGGAGATGCTTTGTGATGGCAGGTGAGAGAGATTATTCATATCCATGGCAGCTGAGGCTGCTTCAGGCTGGGAGAGTCACACCTCATCAGAGCTGCCCTGAACTGCCTGCTTGTATGGGTAACATGTGCAAATTCATTCATTTAAATGCCAAGATTCTACTTTCCAGCAGTGTGGATATCTTTGTTGAATCAGATGAACTCACGTTTACCCATGTAAAGCTGATAGCTAATAAAAACGGTATTAATTATGGTTTAAACAAGTGGAAACATTTTAATACAGTTTATTACTGCAAGAAAAGGAATTTGACCGATTATTGGATAGATGCAATAGGCTGGTTCAGTTAATTATCATATGCAAACAAAAAGCAAAACATGCAATGAAATTCTTATTCACACATGCTTTCCTACATCCATGTACAGATACAAAGTTTAATGCAAAACTAGACACCGAAGCCATGGTGCAAAAATGCTGTTCAAATTGAAATACGCATACACTGAATGTGATTCACACAAACTCATGTTGCACTAAGCTTTAATTAACCAAAACCTTTACTACAGATTTTTTGTTGCTTATTTTTATACGCATTTGTCTTCAGGTAATTATACTGATGTTTAAATATCCTTATTAGTACTATTTTTGTATGTTTTATATTCAAAATACAAATATACTGTCACATTTTACATAATTTTCTGGAAATACATATGGTGTTCAGTTTTCCAAACCACTGAGTCTGCTGGTTTCCAATGAACCTTCTCTAACATGTTGCCAGTTAAAACAATAAGCTTTTCCATATTACTCTTTTACTTTAAAATATCAATGTCAATAACTAATAAATAACAACCATCCCAATTTAATGTGCCTAAAAAACAAAAATTACATAAAACTAAGATCCACTAGACACTCAATTCTTTAGATCCCACTGGTAATTATGTTTTCTTTCTCCCCTTTACTGGTGGATAATCTTCCTAAATACACCTCCTGTTAGTGTATGAAGAAGAGCCCATTCTAATTGCTTGTGTCGTAAAGTCCTCTGACCCTAATTAGATGTTCCTACTCAAAGCTATGGAGATAACCCCACTTTACCTCACCAGACCTGCTTAATACAGATTCATCCACACACCCACTCACTCAGACTCTCCCACACACACACACACACACACACACACACACACACACACACACACACACACACACACACACACACACACACACACCGCCTTATTCAATTATGCCTTATACTGCTTAAATTAAGTGAAGGGGTGAGAGACCACAAGGTTGATGCTTGTCCTGACCTGTGCATAGTCAGAGGAATGTGACAGAAAGGCCAAAACAACAAGATTGAAATAAAATTTAGGAAAGCAATAAACCTAGATCATTTAAGCAATATGAAAGGGGATAATTAAGGATATAAGATTAAAATGGAAGATGTATGCTGGCTGGTACAATTTGATGTCTTCCCTCAATGTGACTCAGCTGCAGGCATGAATCAATCACACGACAAAGAAATTTTTAAACTGGACAAGTTTGCTGGCTGTCTTATGACCCACACTTGTTTTGAAAAGAATCAGATTCTGAATAATAATAATAATAATAGTTATTATTATTATTATTATTATTATTATTATTATTATCTGGCGTATATACTTTCATTATTCAGAATGTTGTAATTCTCCGACATACGACCAAAGTAGCGCAAGCATAAATTTAATAAAACCTTGCGTTACGTGGTAGATTATGGTCTGCCATCTAGTGGTTAAGCGATACAAATTCAGTGCACAGGCGCATCTGTGAATCTTGTGACTGGGGGCCAGGAATGGAGCTAAAATATGTCGCTAAAACTGTATATCAAAACGTTTCACAAATATAAACACAGAATTTTATGCAGAGTCACAAATGCGTAAAAGATACTCCACAAACAAATATAAAGCAATATATCTGTGGTGTAGAAATCAAAAGAAGATCTCTATAGAGTGAAGTATGAAGTTGTGCAGTGGATGTTACGTCATAATTTAGTTCCACCGGCTGAAAATGATAAATCTAAATAATTAACAAAATAAACTTTAATGTTGAAAATGTTACACAAGGGATTTTCTATTCACAAAATGATAAAAAAAAGGGTGTTCACAGGTTTCCAAGACGCTACCCCTTCGTGGTGCCCTGGCGAAACTGCTGAATTGATAATTAATATTGGAAAACATAGTATACCACGATGCAGGGGTAGCCAACTACGGTTTTTAAAAAGCCTCAGTGGACGCAGGTTTTTGTTTCAGACAGTTTAGTCAATGTATTTTGACCACAATCTTAATTAAATATCAATTATATCATTGTTTATTTGTCCTCGTTCATTTGTGCTCAGTTGTTTTAGATTATTGAGAGTTACAAGGAAGAAAATTGAAAGCGAGACTGTTGTGCTTTATGACCGGTAGCATAATTATAAACCACACATTACGATCTGCCTCTAACTGTAGAATTATGGCAGAGAACGTATGGATAATCAAGCAATTTGTTTAATTCAAACCTGTTATTATTAATAGTATTTGAAATTGAATAATTAAGGAGCAGGAACAGGTCTCAATATAAAAGAATACATAGGTAGTGATTTAAATGATTAAAAGAAATAGATTAATATATACTTCATCAGTTTAAAAAATTAAAGCAACATCAGTAGGACTTTGTCATGCTTTTAAAATTGGTATTTAAAATTAATACTGGAAATAAAATTAAGTTAAATTAATAAAATTAAGTTAAATTAATTAATTAATTGGTATTTAAAATTAAGACTGGAAATAAAAACGATCCTGTCAAGCTGTCCTTTCTGTTGTTTTCGAATAACATAATTGATCAATCTTTCAGCAAGATTTGAGGCCACTGCACTCTAAACTCTTAGTTCCTGTTTTAAAACTAATATATCGATTGAACGTTTCTTATTTTGTAGTTTTTATCATGGGTCGTTGACGACGTAATTTAGACAATGAATTTCTACAGCTAATCAGAGATATTTTAAAAGAAGCGGATCATATAAGACGAGGTGGCCGAGTGGTTAAGGCGATGGACTGCTAATCCATTGTGCTCTGCACGCGTGGGTTCGAATCCCATCCTCGTCGAAAAATTTTTTGGTTTAAAAAAAAAAAAAGTGCCCTGTAAAATACTAATTCTTACAAAACAAAACATTTTTAATAAATGGCCATGCCACTATTAAACAGTCTTCATTTGTTATTGAATTACTCAGTCTTAGTCTTACTCTGATGTGTCACCACATATACTATATTGCCAAAAGTATTGGGACGGCTGCCTTTATATGCACATGAGCTTTAATGGCATCCCAGTCTTAGTCCATAGGGATCAATATTGAGTTGGCCCACCCTTTGCAGCTATAACAGCTTCAACTTTTCTGGGAAGGTTGTACACAAAATTTAGGAGTGTGTGTATGGGAATATTTGACCATTCTTCCGGAAGCGCATTTGTGAGGTCAAGCAGTGATGTTGGACGAGAAGGCCTGGCTCGCAGTCTCCGCTCTAATTCATCCCAAAGGTGTTTTATCAGGTTGAGGTCAGGACTCTGTGCTCTTCACTGTGCACTTCAGCATGTGCTGACCCCACTGTCATTTTACATTGCCTACCACTTCACGGCTAAGCTGCTGTTGTTCCCAGTTACTTCCACTTTGATATTATACCACTAACAGTTGACTGGAATATTTAGTAGTGAGGAAATTGACTTATTGCACAGGTGGCCACCTATCATGGTACCATGCTAAAATTTACTGAACTCCTGAGAGTGACCCATTGTTTCACAAATGTTTGTAGAAGCAGTCTGCATGCCTAGGTGCTTGATTTTATACACCTGTGGCCATGGAAGCGATTGGAACACCTGAATCCAATGATTTGGAGGGGTGTCCCAATACTTTTGGCAACATAGTGTACACCCAACAATCACGAGGCAGATTATACCTTGCTCAAAGTGCAAACATACTCCTCTGAAAGAACACACATGGTAATTTAACAGTTCACATTCACCTATCCTGTGTGCGCTTTAACTGTGGGAGGAAACCATAACATGAAGTCCAAAATAAATTATAGTACTACATTTAAACCATGCAGTAATTTATTATTTTGGACTTCATGTTACGGTTTGGTGAACTTAGTGAAGAAATGTTTTCATTCAAAATGAGTTGCATGCCTGTACACACAAAAGTTCATCTAGACTGTAAGTGTACATAACAAATGTACTATATCTTAAAAGAATTAAATTAGTTCTCTGTTATATCTCAGCACCAATGTTCTGCAATTCAAGCACAATAGAAACCAGGTATACCATCTGTGCTTACTGACTGATTTCAAACTTAAAGTAAAAACAAAAGATTTTATAACTTCATCTGACTTGGCTAGTTAAGACTGGAATTTTAAAAAGTTGTCTTATGATAAAATAGTAACCAAAACACAAGATCCAAAGAGAACCTACTTTTTCCAGTTTATATCAATGTGCTTTTCCCAATGTGTGTTCCTGGTTTAGAATTGGCCATTGTGTTTATTTCTATTTGCATGCATTCCCCCACCACCACTGCCTACGCATATCTGCATTTTCTTAAATATGCCATTGTGCTTCCCAGTTTAATTTCACTCATGCATCTCAGCTACAGTAAACTGACTCCAGACACAAAAGAAAAACACATTGTAACATCATTTCATATTTATAAGTTAAAAAAATGTGTAAAAAAAAAAAAAACTAACAATGTGCAGTATTGAAACATTGTTAACTGACAACTACATCCTAAGACACGAGGACACCACTCTTGGCCCCGCCCACTTCACTGTCACAGCTTGATTCTGCTGCTTTTTTGCCAGCTCCTTCCTCTTCTCCCACTATTCGGATGTTGTAACGCTCCCGGTATTCATTTAGCTCTCGCCCTTTTATTTGCATCTGTTTACTGAGCGTCTCCACTACCTTGGAGATCTATGAGAGGATAAAAACAGGGTTACGGCTCCATTGTTCAATGTTTGTCATTTGAAATTCAAAAACCTCTTAAACACTCACACGTTTTCAAATGTAATGTTGGAAATTCTCTAACAAATTCAGGTTTTAAGAGTGGATTTATTCCATTTATTAAGATGGTATGCAAACAGAAATTAGACTTTAATACAGGAAAAAATGCTGTGTACCAACCTTCACCCAATTTTCCTGTTAATCTTTGTTGTGACTCAAGACTTAGCAACAAGTTATGAAATGCTATAGTAGTTGAACAAGTGACCTACTAATACCATGTGCTACATAAATGTCGAAACTTGAGGGGAATCATGTCTTTACTTAGTGCAAGTAGTATATTAATAATACATTTGACAAAACAAAACAAAAAAATCTATTAGGTCTTGCCTATCATTCTGAACAAAAGGGCATGTCTCACCAACAACAGCTGAGCAGCTTTAAATGTGATGGGAGTTAATTTGAATCAGCCCTAATGGGCATGGCAAATCTAACAGATGGGTTAGTGTGTAGTACTTTTAAAATGTCTGAAGTGCTATTACACAATTTACAAAGCAATGTTTACATTAGGATATAAAGATGAAAAACACTCCCAGGTATACTTGTATACATATCTGAGAAGTCATTATTAGATCATAATTTCAAACACACTACTTAAACATGTGCAACAGAAGATTTAAAACAATCTATTTTCTTCTGGTGAAAATAACTGGCTTTGGTGTACCCATTTTAAGTGACAGCAAAGTTAACAGAAACTCCAAAGAGAAGTTACACTGTATTCCCAAGACAGGCATCACGTGTCAGGACAAGCACAGCACTGAACATTCTCTGCCAGTGCTCCATTCATTTTCAAAACCAAGAACCACCACTCAACTACAACATGCATTAGATGGAAGGATGTGACAGTTCTGCAGTACCTGTTCCTTATTGGTCTCCAATGCTGGCAGAACCTCTCTTACTGTCCTCTCTACAAGCACGCCCCCAACCAGCCGATAGCATTTTCGTGAAGAGTCTACTTCCTTTAAGGTGTCAATAACCAGGCTGATAGAGGGCAGAGGGAAAAAAAAAGTTAGTGGAATGCACTTTTTATACAGCTCCATTCACAATAATGTTGCATTAAGGCACTTTAAAAAAGGACCCCACTAACAAACTTCATGTCCCGACTCCCGAGTCACGAACCCAGCTGGGTAAACCTATCGCCTTGTATTTCACTGCTGTCACCTTTAACACCAGCCTTATGCACCCATGACTGTAAAACCTCCAACATGCACTGTAAAACCTCATTTGGACAAACAGTTGTGCTCGCCAAATTTGCCATTTCAGTATGACGACTGCATACCTGTGTTCGTTCATTTCCATTTCCAGCTCTGCCGCTTTGGTGGCTAAGCTACGCTGCTCCTGGCGCAGCTTCTGGAACCCGGCCACCACCTGCATGACACAAAGACAGAAAGCACAACCCGAGCCCTATAATTAAAGGCCTGCTGTTTAAGGAGGCACAGAAAAACAGCATGTGTCTGCAAGAAGGAAGCCTATACGATCTACTTATTTTAATACGTGTATAGGTTCAAACCCTGTAAATACAACACACATATAAATAAAAAAAAAAAAAAGATACATTCACCCTAGAAGTCACCTTTGAGAGTGCAAAAGTGTTATCCTTTAGGAGGAAAAAAAAAAAACTCACAGCCCAACCTTGCACTCCGTTTGAGCAGCTGTAGCGAAAGGAATATCTCGTATCGTGGAAAATTAATCCGTTCACAAACGTAAGGATCAAGACATTTTTAAATAAAGGAAACTATTTCTACCAGTTAAAGAATACCAGTATGCGAGATCATAGGCATCAATGCCCCTCTTCAATGTTGCGTCTGCGTTTTCCTCACACGTTAAATGTTTTGACAGAGGGGTGTGACAGGGGAGTACAGTGATAAAAAAAATGAAAGCAGGCAGCGAATGATATTCTAACTAACTCAGTCCAAACCGATATAACAACACATTATATTCGTAAAAATAAGAACTGTAGTGATACGTAAAGCAGCCTTTTAACACACACACACACACGTGGAATATCGTCACAATACAGCATTGCGCCGGTTTACAAAACTCAAACTGCCTGCTCCGATTGTAGGCTAAACCCTTATACTACAGTATCACTACAAAGGTAGATTTTAAAAATTAAAATACGTCGACCACAAACATCACTGAAAAGCATAAGAGTACCTGCTCGGCAGACGAAACAGACTGCTTTCCACCGTTAGTGCAAGTCTTATTGGCTGCCATCTTAGTATGGGCTGCGCTTTGTAAAGTTGGTGGCTTATATCCTTAGCAGCTGACTCAGGATCAGATTTATACTTACCTCGTCTACTTACGGCCCAAGCCGGTGTACAGTAAGCTGCTCCCAGAGCGGAGTTAAAGGGCCACAGTTTCTTCGTGAGGTTGGAGGTGTCTTTTATTTTGCCTGAAACCAAAAATTGTGTTTAAAAATGAAAGACGATTAAATACACGAATGTTTAATTTTTTATTAACATTATTCTTCAAGATAATTTGAGAAAAATGAATATACATACATACAGTAATTGGGTTTTGTGAGTGACACACATGGCGTAAATGTTATTTATCAACTTATTTGCAATGCAAATTGCAAACATATTGAATTACATCAGTTGCCAGGTTGTAGAAATCAGTTATGCTTGTTCTACCTACCATTGTAGGCACTTTCAACTGTGGACATGGGTCAGCCTACACAGCTCGATATCCAGCAGAGTGTATTGCCCTGTGTTTTGTGACACTCTTTCCTCCTGTAAACATAATTTAAATTTTAAAACTTTTGCCACAATAGTCTTTATTTCAGGTCAGATGAGTTGCGAAAGCCATCATTCTCGTTGCACATAGATGAGTCTTGGGTGTCCAACACCCTTTCGCTGGTTCATGTTTTGTCCCTCCTCTGACCACTGCCCATAAGTATTTACCTCCGCTGACCAGGAACACTCTACAAACTTTGCTCTTTCATAGATGCTCTGACCCTAACAATTTAGCCCTTGTCAAAGTCAGATATGACAAGAATAACTATCCTCATTCAGTTCTGTGTAATGTGCTGAAAAACAGTTTTACACCAATCCAGCAGAGTGCAGTCTCTACACTAACTTATTCTGGTACTGGGTCATCTGCTATTACATTTAGCACATTCACATATTATGTGGAAAGTACATATAAAATCTTTAGAAAATATGGAAGACAAGATTGTGAAATGGCTTTCTCTGAAAAATGACTTCACCTCATTCAAATTTACTATTTCCTCATATCAAAGTAACACATTTTTTACCTGGCATGACTACCGATTCAGTTTCATTTTTTTTTATTAAAAAGAACAATAGATTCTGGAAATCCTCCATCAAAGCTTTTTGAAATATGGTTCATTTTTTCATCTTTTTTTTGGAAGTGGAATAAGCCCTAACCAAGTTTTAAAACTGCAATTTCACCAGCTCATCGTGGTCTGATCCATGTTTGCATGAACAGGCCAGAGGTATTAGAGTTCAGCAGGATATTGGTGTATGACAAATGATTGCCTATGGCTAAACAAGAAAACAACACTTATGGACTGTCAATCGTTACCAACAGCCTTGTCGAGGTGTGGTATCCTCCCACCTTTCTCATGACGCTGGGAGCAATTTACTGGTCAGGGTGCTTTGGATATATTGCTAAATAGCAGCACCTCAAAGCTGATGAGTGCATACCTCCCCTGCATGGTAACAATTGACTCACTCCGCAAAAATGAGAGTGCATCTGGAACTGTTACATCTAAGGTGTCGTATGTGTTCTGACTCCTAGAGATAACTGTTTTTTGAATATAGAGAAGGGAAAAAAATGTAGATTATATCCGTTGGAATCTTTCTGTAAAGTTGTTTTAATATTTATCTGACACTTACTTAGACTTTGAATGAATGCATTACAATTGTAACACCTAGCATAGAACTTATGGAAGCCCAGAGGGAAAAGTCAGAAGGGCACCTACCAACATAACACACTTTAGTCAGCTTGTGTGTGCTCTCAGCTTTCATCCCAGAAGATTGGGGAGATTTACTGTGACTGCATTCTTTAATAGCAGCAGCAGTGAAGTGTACTTTAAGATGCTCTTAACAGCAGACTTTCAGTATGTGATTGTTTCATGATAAATTCTACGCAGAAAAGCAATGGCACCAAGACTGGCTTTTAGAGGGTATAAAACTATTAAATATACAGGCAATATTACTGAATCACTTTTATGCC
Source organism: Chitala chitala (assembly GCA_025773905.1). Taxonomy (NCBI): domain Eukaryota; kingdom Metazoa; phylum Chordata; class Actinopteri; order Osteoglossiformes; family Notopteridae; genus Chitala; species Chitala chitala. Next base: position 21,744 of record JABJVR010048497.1, read on the forward strand.
TCTATGATATTTTTATAGGTAACATAGCTCTGTTTACATATTAAATTCAAAAGCAGATATTTAGGATTTGAAATGCTCAGGCTTAAATTCAGGATTTAGACATGCTATGTGTGTATGGTATAGTATGATATCTGTCTTATAACTAGGAGGCCACAGGCTCAGGCTGCATGCATGTTTACTGCTCTGTAATAGGCTGGTGCCCTGTCCAGGCTGTACCCTTCCTTGTGCCTTAAGATGCCTGGGTACGGCTGTAGGCCACTCTTGACCCTGTGAAAGATAAGCAGTTGGATAATGGCTAGATGGACAAATTCATGATTGTCCTGGATATGTGGATGGAAAATAAATTAATGGAAGTTCAGGATTTTTGTATGGATTTTCATTCACTGTAAATATGTAGAAATTCCCTACTTTTTGAGGATATTCTGTAATGTAGAATTTAATTCACACTTGATTAGATTTATATTAAAATCTACAGTTCATGCTTTGAAATAATCAAACAAGTAATTTGTCCTGAGTTTGTTATGCATCTCCACCTATGTCTTTGCCAGGGTCTCTCACATTACTGGCTTAGGTCTTGTATGAGAAATATTGTAGGAATTAATCACATCCTCATATTTCCCAGGTTTACCCAAAATGATGATAACCAAACAAGAAGCAGCATTGTGAGATCTTCACACATTCCCTAAAAACCCCATAATCAAAGCTCAGTTTAATGTTTCTATTATATGAAACTAGGGTTATCATTTCCCATCTATTCCTGTGACAAATCATGGTTGTCATCTTTTTCTTATTAAAACAGAGGAATTGTAAAAATGACCAGTGTGCTAGCATACAGCAGAGAGCTCAGGTTCATTGCTATTTGATATAAAAGAGCCGCCTCTAAACTTAGAGATGGTACGTTCTTAAGAATGGACACAGCACGCCCGGGTAACAAAATGTGTACCCAAGTTTAGGATCAGTCAAGGTTGACGCTTCCAGCTGGAATATACTGTAACAAACAAGATTAATGTGTGCAGTTGTGCTGTTACAGGCCTTAAACAGGGACACAAGAGTGGAACTTTTAGATGTGTCATGTTCATAAAATATGCTTGTAATGCTGTGCTCCAACTCTTTCTACCTGTCTCACTGTTAGTCACATAGAACTTAGCTAGCGTAAGGGCTTTCCTAATGTTGTAAGTGTGAACACTTTGAAGAAACTCACATGCATGTATGACAAGTGTAGAAAGCATGGAAATTTTATTTACGCAAGTACCACTGCTTTGTTGTTTGCATTAAGCAGCCTGACTCTGCTGCTCATCCTATCATACCAATTCCTTACTCTGACATTAGAAAGCATGTCAAACAAGCAAAACACTGAGATAAATCACTTAAAATTTCAACAGCTTCAGCTCACTTAAAGCTCACTGGAATCTTTTAGCTTCAGCTTCAGTATAGCTGGCTGACCTTTCAGCCAGTTTGGTTGTACATGTAAGTATTGCCAAGGCAGGCATGTGTCGAGATTCTGAGTTTCATGAATTCTGCAATAACTTATAATTAAACTCACAGGAATTTGTTTTTCTATTCTCTGCAATATCACTATGTTTTCCTTTTCCATTGCAATAATGGTCTTACCGCCCAGTTTAGCACATTACTAATTAAGGACTCATTCATTTTATGAAATCTTATGTTTTGCAATTGATTTATTGTTTATTGTTATTTGTCAGACAGAAGAAAACAAGAAAACTATTGTTGTTTTTTCATGTTCTACAGAGCCCTAATTTGTACCAATGAGAAAAAGATACACAAGACAATAGGGCAAACATCATAGGAAAAAAAAAGAACATGATTACATACATAAATAGTTTCCTCCAGTAGCAGTTTCTATGGTAACATCATCACACATTCACTGTTGAAAATGGGGCCCTAAAAGCAACAGTAAAAGATAGGACGGAGACACATGGGACATTGTGCATCAGATCTGCTTATAGTGTTTACACAGTATCCAGAATAATTTAGTGGATTACAGTTCTTTAACGTATTCTGTGGTCCATAATCACCCCCTCCCTTTCCCCCTCTTCTCTAGCTGAAGCACGATTTGTGTTCCTAGGATACACACTTACTTCTTTATTTTTAAAAATACGCTGCAGATTTACACGTTCATCAAACCATGTAATTCCGTGTAATAAATCAAAGACAACAAAAGCCAGACTCTAACCATTGTATAGGTCCTAAGACTCCATAGTGAAATATTTTGTGGTTTAGGCATTAAGGAGTTTGGTTTCCCAAATAGTACGATTATAACTGCAACTACAATTACGTATAGTTTAATAATCCCATCTGTTATTCAAATGTAAATGCGGAAAACCTGCAATAAATTTATGGCGCCTGCTCGCCTTTGAAAATGTAGCTGTTATCAACCAGCAAAAAAAAAAAAAAAAAAAAAAAAAAATTGAAAGTAGAATTTTTGACAAGTTTATTTTTGACAAAAGCCAACATAAAACCCGAGTTAAACAGTAACAAAAGGGATTCCCCCACGTAAAATTCCGTTTTTTAGTTGTTATAG
>JABJVR010048498.1:0-24281 GCA_025773905.1 Chitala chitala
AAGAATTCCGTTCGCAAACGATACCTACCTTTTCCGGTTTGTCTGAAATGTCGTTGTGTTTTCGGATTTGTTAATTTTTTTTTTCGGATTTGTTATTTTGTTTTCGGTTTTGTTAATTTGTTTTCTGATTTGTGATTTTTTTTCTGATTTGTTCATTTGTTTTCGAATTTTTCATTTTGTTTTCTGATTTGTTCATTTGTTTTCTGATTTGTTATTTTGTTTTCTGATTTGTTAATTTGTTTTCTGATTTGTTAATTTGTGTGCACTTCACGGCCACCGTAATGATTACAGGGGAGTATTAATTCATAAGCATTGCAGTTTATATGTTATTCCTCTCTGATCCACTAGGGGCCACCAAGTATACATGAGATGCTTTCCTCTGGTTCACACATCACACGGGGAACAAGCAGGAATATTCATGTGATAATAACCACATTCAGCAAGAGGCTTATTGTCAGCTTCTATAAATGAATAAATGTAGGGCCACAGGCCATAATTACCATCTTTATCTATGAATCTGCCCCATGAATGAGTTTTGAATTTACATGAAGCATTGTAATGTGCTTGTGTTCTTGCTGAACTTAATTAAGGAAATGCATACTAACCACATTTTATTTCCAATTACCTTTTCAAACAGGTGGTATTATACTTAAAGCAGACAACAGCTCTACATATGTCATACTTCTGCATCACTGTATTTAGAACATTTGATGACAGGTTTATGTTTTTTTAGTTTAGGGAACATGCAACACTATTTGGGAAGCAGTGCAAACGCACAGTTTTGATCAGTAGCTGTAATTTTCAAATATAAAATAACACATTAGTGGTGTTATCTCATTTTTTCTTCAATATCAATATAATTTACAAATCATAACCAGCTTTAAATTAAATTATAATTAAGCGCACCGTTTAAATGGTCACTTAAATACAATACACAGATTAATACATGCAAATTATAGATCATACCACTGCCTTCAAACACTTTCCTTTTCCTTGCTTAATTAAATTAGTTGTTAAAGCGTCAAAGGAGATTAGACCTCCAAAGTGATTTCACATCCCTTGTGCTTCTCCTAATTACGAAACAGTTTGACTTGAGGAAATGTGAGCTACAAGCCGTGTTCATTAAGAGAACTTCAATTCAACCTCACAAGGCCTGAAGACATGAAAGGAGACATTTCAGAGGTTTAAAATTTAAAGCACAAACAACAAATCAAGCAGTGAGTCTCCAATTAATTACAGTGATTGTTTTGGTTTCTTACAAGACAAACCATGGACAAATGGCGGATTCACCTAAATGAAGGACGACAGGGATACCAACCTGCCAAGCAAATGCCTGAAAAGTAAGCTAAAAATATTGTCTTTATGTTGAAGACAGATGTAATAGGTTTTTTTCTAGTCAAATTTATTACAAAATACAATTAAAGGCTAAGAGTTTCTCATATCCAACCTGCCCTGCACTGTTTCTCTAAAACCCAGTACAGCCATCTACCAGAAAAACAGCCTTTTACCTTTTACGGATTTGTCTCCAGTTAATACAAAGTACACTAATTGTTCTTTCTAATAAAATGTAAATTTAAAATTCATGGAATTTAGTACACAAATACATTGTAAATCCAACCATTATCTTAACCGCTTATTCCTGGTGAGGGTCGCGGGGAAACCTGGAGCCCATCCCAGAGCACATAGGGCGCAGGGCAGGGGACACCCAGGGCGGGGCGCCAACCCACCACAGTACATTGTAAATGCAAACTTAAAACATACAGTATTGCAGACTCTCAGGAGACCTAAATTCAAATTGGGCAAGCAAATGTAGGACATTACACCACTTTCTAATATATAATCCCACCTCCAATTTTTAGACACCAACCATAACTGGTCAGTTGAACAATGTCACATAAAAATCTGAACTTTGTGTCAAGCTCAATAAAACAAAAAGTTAACAATGTATTATACTTAATACAGTAACTGTTTTAAATATTGTGCCAATAATAATAAAAAAAAACATTTATTTTAAATTCAGAAAATACAAATAATGTGTTTCATAAAAGGTTTGTAAATGTTTCATGCTTACAGTGTAAAATTCATATAGGTTAGAAAAACACGAGTAATAACATTTTCAATACTGGTTCCATAATGCATTGCCGGTAAGGCTCTTGGACAGTTAACTAAGATGTCTAAATCGAAAGTGTTCTTATCAAGCTGATTACAGGTATTTCCATACGCTTTCGTGTATTCACACAACACTTTCCTAGTACAATCCCTTATTCTGGCATGAACCTTCTTCCATTCATAAATTATGTATAATTCTAGAGGCACCTGTGAGTATGAAGGGCTGAATTTATTTATCAGTAGGGGATTGGAAACAAGCAAAGTTCTGGTTCTAAAATTAAACATCAGTTATCCCCTCTGTGCAGACCAGAGTTAAGTTGCTTTTCATATTTGATTCAATTTCATAATTTTACAAAGAAAAATGTACAATATTCATGAAACATTAAATGCAAAATTTCTTCTATAATTTATAGATTCTGTGTTAAAGTCATTGCACCCTGTATATTGTATTAGTAGTCTTGTGTTGTCCTTTTGTGTGGTTCGTATGTAGCACCTGGTGTCCTGGGAGAATATTGTTTTGTTTCTCAGTGTACTGTACCAACTGTATACAGCTGAAAAGACAATTAAAAACCACCTGACTAAACCTAACGTATAAATTACAAGCCTGATTCGAAAGATTAAACAATACCAATTATGGATCATTTTTTACTATCATCAAATTAATGTATAAATGTGTATACACAGACACATGGGTTAAGGCGTACAGACGTGTTTACCCAAGAACAGGAGGCTAAAAGTGCTGCCAATTCTTCTCTGTACCAGGGCAACGTGGCGACTGCATAAAAGACATTCACATCCAACAAGACCTGCCTGTGACAACAGAAAGCATCTCAGAGGCCAGCATTAGGGCAATAAACAGTAGAGGGAGAACGTACGTAATTTAGATTACCTGTTGAAAGTCTGAATGATTATTTGGGCTGCCTCAAAGCGCACCCTTATTGCCCCACAAAGACGTCTGTGTTTGGCACCCTTTATTCTGGGACAAGGAACTCAAGAGACACAGAAACACCATCCAGTGAGGCACAGCGCTTTCAGGCAGTTCTCTTGCAAACAAAACACTACAAGAATATGAATCATACTGAATCAGTAAATTCATGACGATCTGCTCATTCATCCATAAGACATTGAGCTAAAAACAGCCAACCTGTAATGCACGGAGGTTTGGTGAATCAGACAACAAGCTTGTGTTTCTAGTTATATAATTAATTACATCGTAGTTTATAATGTGGCTTAGAAATTAGTAAAACAAACACAGATCTTAAACTGCTGTTCATAAAACAAGATTTCCAGGTTTTGAGGTTTTCATTAGGCTATACATATGTTGCTTAATAAAACATATAAACAGGACAGCAATACAGAAAAGAGGTGTTGATAGGGGGTAAAAAAATAAACATCTGGGAGAGAGAGGAGTGATGAAAAGGAGACGGAGATAGAGGGAGGTAGTTTGTCTTGTTCAGTGCTTCACTATTCTGAAGCAGGACAGAAAAGAGGAGGGGTCTGATCTGCGTTTCCATAGCCTGAGCACCCACGATGTTCAACGGTTTTAAAGAACAGCCTAGTTCAGCATCACCCATCAAACAGGCTCCCCATGCAAACGCCCTGCATCCATGGTCCCCAAAGGACTCCAAGATAGAACTTACTGCCATGGAGCCATGGTGAGGGTGAGTTCTCAGTCATCATCTATTCTTTTTGTTTTAATAACTGCACATTGCTGTTTTTCCTATTTTGAACAAATAATATACTTGGAAAAGAATTCCTGTACGTCTTTGTCATTAAGTAAATATTTTAACACTTAATTGCGGCAAAAAAAAAAACGCCCCATGACATTATTAGGTTTTATTGTATTTGTCCATATTTATTTATTTATTTGTCTTTATTACAGCTCACCTGAAAACTGATAATTTACGACTGAGATCTTCGCAAAAAAAAAAACAAAAAAACATCCAGTACGAAGTGCACCTCTTACAGAGGATGGAGAACGCGACAGAAGTGATGGGGACGGAAAACGCATTGAACATGACAAAAAGCCACGCGCTTCACAGGATGCCTCAGAACTCCCTCGAAGTGCAGGTTATCACCATTCTGTCGGCGCTAGTTATATGTGGAATCGGAATTGCCGGGAATATAATGGTGGTGTTAGTCGTACTCCGCACTAAGCACATGATGACCCCGACAAATTGCTACCTCGTAAGCCTCGCTATAGCAGATCTCATTGTCCTGCTAGCTGCCGGTCTCCCTAATATTTCCGAAGTTGTTTACTCTTGGGTATATGGTTACGCTGGATGCCTCTGCATTACATACCTGCAGTATCTAGGCATTAATGTTTCGTCCTGCTCTATCACAGCTTTTACCGTTGAGCGCTACATTGCGATTTGCCATTCTATTAAAGCACAGTTTATTTGCACAGTATCTCGAGCGAAGAAGATCATTGCATGCGTGTGGATTTTCACTTCACTCTACTGCATTATGTGGTTCTTTTTGGTCAACACTAATGAAACAGTCTACGCCGACGGTGTTGTAGTAACGTGCGGCTACCGTGTTTCAAGAAACCTTTACATGCCCATATACTTTTTGGACTTCACTTTGTTTTATGTTATACCTCTGATTGTGGCAACTGTGCTGTACGGTCTGATCGCCCGGATTTTGTTCACCAACCCTCTCCCGAACAACCCCAACGAAAGAGCTGGAGAAGGTTCTGTGCATCAGGGACGGTTCAATATTATTAAGGTGTCCTGCAAATCCAACAAAGGAGCTGTCACATCGAGAAAACAGGTATGCTGCTGTTTCATCATTCGATTTCTGCGGTTTTTAATTTTTATTATTTTTATTTTATTATGATTATTTTTTTATTTTATGTTCTCTTTTATTATTGTTATTATTATTATTTATTATTATTATTATTATTATTATTAGAAAAACAGTATATCACCAAATGTTATTTTCCAAATTTTAAGTTTCAGTTAACTTAAGTGTATAATCTGTACCGTTTTAATTTGCAATGAATCATGGAGTTGTTCATACTGGTTACACAAGATTATACATTTTTTTATAATGACGTATACAATTATGTGTATACAATATGATTATATATGCAATCAATATGTATGTACGAACTGCTGATTTAAACTTATTGCAAGTTTGCTTTTAATGTTTTAACAACTAAATTCGTATTTCTTTGCGCGGCTTATTGGCTTCTTTTTCCTGTTACAGTCCCATACGGAGACTGTACGACACATCTGTTCATATAAGACCTACATTAAATTATAACACTTTTGCAGTAGAATACCAGTGATATGGTCAAATACCTTTTGGTCTGACTAGAAATAGTAGAACTTTGTGTATTGTGGAACTACTGTATGTACTAGGTGTGTGTGTGTGTGTGTGTGTGTGTGTGTGTGTGTGTGCGTGTGTGTGTGTGCGTGCGTGTGAGAGATGCATTGGATCAAGAGTGACAGATACATTGTATATATAAATATTTAATTGTGTGTACGAATTTACAGATAACAGGAATAGTAATTACTTGTGAAATTATAGATAACCAATTTCTTCATAGTCCTTGAACAAACTGAATATTAACCTGGATTTAAGCCAAAGCGTCAAAGTATCAAAATGGAGGGAACCTAACTTAATTCTTTTTATATGAAAATGACCTGAGGACATCTAGTACTCTGTGAAACATTTCCCAGTTATCTATGGTAGTTTATGCTGTTCACATTCATATTAAATATTTATTTTATTAAGTTCAATGTGTTTTTTATGTTTCTGGCTTTTAGAATTCTTACCTACAGGTAATATACTATTTACCTCACTTAAGGTCACCAAAATGTTGGCGGTGGTGGTGATCCTGTTTGCCCTACTGTGGATGCCCTACCGTACTCTAGTGGTGGTCAACTCGCTCATGGACCCACCTTACCTCAACACCTGGTTCCTGCTGTTCTGTCGCATGAGCATCTACACAAACAGTGCCATCAACCCGATCATCTACAACCTCATGTCCCAGAAGTTCCGCGCTGCCTTCAGAAGGCTGTGCAAGTGCAAGCGGCAGCGGGCAGAGAAGGTGACCAAGTACAACGTTCCCGTCTACTACAGCGTCATGAAGGACTCCTCCCACGAGAGTCCGGAGCATGACATCACTGAGCAGGAGGACGTGGGAGCCTACCCCGTGGGCTGTCGCAAAGTCAACTTCACAGACAAGTGTGACGACACAAATACCATGTTTAGCATCGCCTGATTGGGTTTGTTTTTGTCTTGTGCGTGGATTGGTCCAAGCAGGTACAAGAATAGGGTGGGGTACTGAAAACGAGCCAATCAGTAGCAAATATGAAAGGTGGGAGGGCCTTAACTTACAAAGTGTTAAAAGGTTATTCATAATCACTGCATGCTACAGCAAATGTTTTGTGTCTTTCCATACTTCTCCAACTCTTTAAGGAAAATGTGAAACTGTCCTTGTGTAATGAAACACCTGTCAAATTAAGTACATTGCTAAAATATGAGTACTCCTCTATATCTTGATTGAATCATGACTGAAAGTTTGTTGCCTTGTGTGTCCTTGTCTTATCAGGAGCACGACAAGAGTTACATTTCCCCAAGCACGACAGCCTGTTCCTCTGAAATATGAATAGTCTTAAATACAGAATTTTAAAAGTGTAATTTCCTGAATCATCAATGGTTTTAATGTCCCTTGTGTTCCAAGGTGCAGATTTCTTCCTTATAAAAACATCAGTGCATCTCATCTTGGAACTGACAGTTTTTCCTCCCTTTTTTGATGTACTTAGTGAAGGCAGCCCCTTTAAGGCGGTAGTTGTAGTTTTACATGATTCATTTAAGCAATGTCATCATGCAATGAATGAACAGCTGGTTGAAGAATGCTGTCAATGCCAGTATTTTAAAATACCTTAATTCGAAAGCTGTACTTAGTGAAAAATGAATTTCTGCACTTACTTATAACATGTTAGGCCACACCCTGTGTGTCCATATCATTCAGGGAATTTAATAAAGAGAAATGCAGTGATCTTCAAGCAAGGAAAAGGCAAACAAACCTTTAAGATGTTTACACCAACAATTAAACTGATGCACATGTACTGTTAACCAGTTTCACCAAATTTTAATAACTTGTCCTTTCATTATTTTCAAACTTTTTTCAGAGTTAAACATAACACTTATATCCCACCAAATACAACTGATTTTTGTTCCACCTTGGCATATTGGCAAAACAAGACACAGATTATATTTTTAATTTAACTCAGTTCCTAGACCTCAATTATGTTGCACACATGGAAAAACAGTTAATAAAATGTAACATTGCATAACTAGAAAGATACAACAGAAGTAATTATTTTTTCTATCACAGTGAAATAAATTTCTGAAAGGTCAAAATTCTGAATATGGCAAACATATCCTGTATATTGGAATTACCCAATTCTATACTTTTAAAATTTGTTCTGTGAGCTTTGACTGAAAATTGGTATGTCATCAGAAGGTTGAAATGGAGTCCACTCGTGATTTCATTTTTTATAAAATTTTAAAAGCATGGAATTGGTGTCATATGAATTGTATTTTCATGCCATCTTTAGGGCTATATATGTGTATGGCAGCCTGGTGGCTTGATGGTTAGGATAACCCACTGGGATGCAGAAGCCTACTGGTTTGTGTTCCAGCCCAGCAACCCTGTGTGTCCTTGAGCAAGACACCCTGCGCTAGCTCATTGTAACACGTATGTAAAATGTTGTAATTCGCTTTGGATAAAAGTGTCTGCTAAATTAATAAATGTATTTATTCCATTGTTGTTTTTAAGGTATGGAAAGCAAAGAAAGCAAAACTGCATACAGTGAGTTAAGTCTTTTAATAAAATTTATTCTCCCATATTATTTGCTGTCATTATGGAAGAACTGACAATGTGCTGTGAATAGCGGGCTTTAACTAACTGGTACTCTACAAGAACCTGCAATAATGCCTTGTTTGCATATAAACAAATTTATATAAACCAGCTCCGGGTGGAAAAAGGCCGGCGTATAAATAAAAAGACCTGTAAAAGCAGAGTGACACGATTGCGTACGATAGGTTGCTGACATGGAATCGACGGTGTTACTTGCATATGATGAAACAGATCTGTTTGGTTTAGTCATGTCTGTGAAACAGATCTGTTTGGTTTAGTCATGTCTGTGAATTTATGTACCCCACTTACTTATATAAAACAATAACATTTTATAAAATAAAAGCAACAGAAAACCACCTGCAACTAAAACAAAGGAACAGCACTATCACTGGCCACATCACCCTAACAACAACTGTGACGTGACTATAGCGGACCACTTTTTGAGATTGAGGTTGCATTCATTATTTGCATTTACCCGAGAGCTTTTTTTAATATAATATATTTATTCATATAATTTTTTATTTTTTGTATGCCTGCTAAATTTGCAGATGGATCTGACACAGATTTTTCTTTTTGAATTACCCTTCCAAATTGCGTTCTTTGTATTTTCTATTCAGACCAAGCAACCGAAACCACGTCAATGTGTCAGCTGTAGTGTGTAACGAATAGTCAAGCTGCGGTGAGGTCCAATTGCAGGGAGGGAGTTTTATTTCAAAACCAAGACACAAAGCAGGGTAAAAAATGGGGGTTTACACATGCACTGGGAGCACTTTGGAAACATACAAGGCTACAATCCTACACACCTACAATAACCAGCAAAGACTCAAACATGAGGGAAACTTAAATAGAACTCAGGCAAACGAGACACAGATAGGAGGCACTAATAACTAATTACATTGAATCATTGGCATGAAACACGAGGGGTGATACCTAGGGGACATGAGGTGGTATGACATGGTTGGGCATGACAGTGTTATTTTGTTAATCATTTGGAGGAATACACAAATTTAATGAGTTTTGATAAAGTAAAAAATACATCATAACAGCTAACTTGATTTAACCGCATTATTACAAACCGCTCTGCCCTTGTTCTCACACTCCTGATGCCAGATACTGCTGTGCACTCCTAATAAATCAGTGCTGTTACAACACTACAGTTGTGCATGCTTTCCATTTTTTACTGAATTTAAAATAGAAAATGACCCCCTTCACTCAAAAAGTAAGGGGGTCCACTTACATTTCAAAAGCAGAAATGCTCTTCCCAGTCACACTGCAGTGATGTGGTTGTGTCTCCTGAGCAGAGCTGGTCTGCCCCTGCTTTCAGCACTGCAGTTGCTGGATGGGGTATACATACCATGAGCTGGCCCTGCACTTTGTGCAGATGCGAACCCGGCAAAAGGTACTTACAAGGTGAAACCACACATGGAGGCCTGTACTGTAACAGTTGTCATGTCTGGACTCTAAAACCGGTATGTGAACAGGTTTCTTCTTGTGCTTACATCAACCATAGGGCTCTTCCCACTGCTTTGCGTATTCAGTGAAGTGGTTATAGGAAGTTTGTCATGAGCAGATTTATTGGGGCGCTTTTGGTTACAGTAGGAATAATGCTGAGTGCTGTGCACCACGGTACAATATTCAGTATCACCAGCCTGAGTTCTTAGTTTTTAGTTAATATCAGAAGGTTATTTTATTACATGCACTTTTAAGGGAAACGTAGCACTTCATTTTGTTTCTAAAATAGCTCACCCTCTGACATTATCAAAAGAAATATGTGTCCTGTTTAACAAAGGAAGTACCTACTGCTAACAGTACCTTGTTTTGTTACACACCCACCACAAAAATGACTGATAATTACTTTTCAATGAATTTGTTCAACTGTATTGGCTCTCTTTTACCATGACATTTACAATAAAAAGGTATTGTCAATCTACCTCTTAATTAAGCCTCGATCTGCACGCTAAGCAAAGCCTGCAGTTTAGACAGAGAAGGTAGAAATTAACTGTAAATTCTGAACTCAGGTCCACTCACCAAGAAACAAAACAAGAGATGTATATTTTAACAGTAAATGAAGTACAATCTCTTGTGTAGATTTTTGTGTGTGTGTGTGCTGTAAATACCAGAGCTATTTCAGGCTCAGATTAATACTATGAGCAGGACAGCTGAGTTTTTGTTCTGTGATTTGGAATCTCACTGTCTCGTGTGTTGACATGCTGCCCTGAGCTGGTTAGGGGCATTAACTTCATCACATTCATGTACAGCACAGAGAGTTTCGGAAATGCACACGTATGCTGTGAGCATTAAGTAAGGACTGGTATCGGGCAAGGAGACTTCAGCATATTTCATCTGAAATCTATCATTTGCTTTGCACGTGCTTGTCCTTAAGAACCAGTGCAATGCCATGTGCTGTCTCCAAATTGGGTTTCAGCATTCTGCTGGCCGTGCTTCAATATACATGTGGGCCTCGGGCAAACATATCTGGGTGTAATATACAATATCTTCACAGAGTAATGAAGTTCACTTTGTGCTGTGCAAGCCACATGGTTAATGATGACCAAATGTATGTGCTCATTTTGTATCATCACTCTCAGTCATTAGAAGGTACACGCATTTTTCAAGCCTACCTTAAACTGCACTATTAGCCATTTCTTACAACAGCACCTAAAATATGTTATTGATCAAATGATGCATAATTTTACTTTTACAATTTTTGTGTGGTCTTTGGTTTGTGCTGTTTCAAATAAAGACATTATCATCACGTTAGTATGGGAAACACATTAGATGGAATGAAAATGTTTTGCAAAGATCATTTTGTAAATGCTATTGTGGCTATTTCACTTCCACGGTATTATTGTTGTAATATGTTAGCTTCTTTGTGTTTTGCCTTCAGCTTTTTTCAGATATGTTTTCTGAGTAAAAATGTGGTTTAAGCAGATATGTTAAATTAATTAAAAAGGCACAATGTCAATGTTTTTTTTTCCCACAGAATGCTTTTTTCAAATTAGTGTAAACTCCATTTTCAAAAGGCAATTATTTCATTATATACAGCCTACTGTGAATTGATAAGAGGTTGAACAATTGGATGGCCCCTGTATTTGACAATGTGAACATTATAGCTACTGTGATAATTAATAAACAATTGATTGGCATCTTCAAAAGTTGTCCATAGTGTGTGATTGGGTTTGAGCGTATGTGTGATTGTGTCTTGCGATTGGTTGGCACCCTGTCTATGGTGTACCCCTTGTGCTCTCAGATAGGCTTCAGGTCCACCATTACCCTACACTACACAAGTGGTTTGGAAAATAAATGAATGAATGTCTACAGGGCCTTTAAATGATCAAACCAACCTAGACTGGACCAGCCATCTTCTTAGCATTTCAGTAAAGTCAGCTGGATATGTGTGCAGATCTTTGTGTGCAAATTCATGAGTGTGTGTGTGTGTGTGTGTGTGTGTGTGTATACGTAAGAAATATGGATGCATATAAGCAATTGTTATACTGTATGTATATAAATATAAAGAAACGCACTCAGTCGAAAAGTTAAATGGATACGGGTGCTGAATCGACAAAATTCAAATAATATCAAAAAATGAAAGAGGACGGCACTCCAGTAACCATGAGTTTGAGTCTGAGGTAACCAGCACAAACGTTTCAGAGTAAAGCTCTTCCTTGGTGTGCAACACACCTGAAGAACACCTCACAGCTGTTTTTTATAAACAATGTTGCATCATGGGACAAAAACAGAAAACAGGAAATGCAGATATAATATATATCAACAAGAATAATAATGAAATAAAAATATATACATATGTATACATATAATTAATTGTGCATATATGTGTGTACGAGTAGGAGTGAATGAGGAAGGGCTTTGCTCCGAAACATTTGTTACCTCTGATTAAAACGTATGGTTACTGAAGTGCTGTCCTGTTTCTTTTCTTTATACTGTATGTACCAATTTTCAGAACATTTTTCTACCGTGTTTGTGTTTCATGTGAAAAAATATGTGGGAGCTTTATCATTAAAAAAAAAAAAAAACTTTTTTACAACTCCATCAATGTTTTTAAGCACCAAAGTTTTATTTCTCAGTCCTCATTAAGTGTACATGGACAGGATTAATAGTTAATTCATGCATTGAAATAGTAAATGAAAAGGAAGGACATTGAAATGTACATAGCCCCACACTAGGATTTTTGTGTCTCTTATGTTCATTGAAGCAACGTTAAATCATGGCAAATTTGAAAGGCACTTTAGCAAAAGTCAGCCTGGGAACTCTTCTATCATCTGATGCACCCATGAAAACACAAATAGTGAAAGTAGCTCAACCACTGACTTAAGTGTGTTATTCCAGGAAACCAGGTCTTAGCTGGCTGAGTTTGTTCAGTGGAAGCAAATCACTCCTCATAGTTTTCTCATCCATTAGGCTGCACGAAATGGAGGAGCACATCTGTCCTTAACACACAACCAACAGACACTTATTGGTTTACCCGTCAATCTGACATGCCTGATGAGTACTGAAAACACGCTTGCCTACAGGAGAGTGAACTTTCAAACGTATATTCATCATAAATAAGATAATGTGATGAATGGAGGCAGCATGTGAAACAGCAGTAGAGAAAAGCACCATCCAAACTCTAAAGCTATAACCTCTGTTATTATTGTGTTTTGTACAAAACAAATTCTGTTGACTAGGGCTAAGTACCATTAATATCTACATGTACATTAGTGAGAAGGGTCAGTATGGGTACAGTGTTTAGTGAAGTTGCTTGGTTAATCCATTTTTATTCAAAGAGCATTAATCAAGTGTTTATATTTTTGAAAAACTATGGATCGTGACTTGTAATATGCAGAGGCACTCAGTACTCACATGATAACAACACAAACAGCAGCAGCAGCTTTCACTGTGTTAGCCACCTAGCTATTGTACACAGTCGGCACACAAACAAGTACATTAAACATGGTAATCAAACATGTAATACACATGGTTCTACTGGAAACTTTACACAGTTACGTACTGCTGGCACTATGCCAGTGTACCCCAAAGTGTGCCAGTTTTACCTAGTCCTGTAGTGCGCCACGTTACGAATGAAATGGCAAAGGACTGAAATGCAGTAACCATTTTTTACATGTAAGTGTGTAATTTGTACACGTGGCAAAGAAACACCCACGCCACGTTTACAAAAGCAAACACTTCATCCGCACAGTCTAACACAATACATTTCAATTCTCATCTCAATTCATAATCTTTGATGACCTTTATCACCTCAACATTAACAGTATATACTAAGAATTTCCTTAAAAGTATGGTAAATATTTGGAAAACCAATAAGTATTTAATGTCAGACAGAGGCTTTACACATTTATGTAAGTGGTGTCTGAGTGATAGTGCCAGTATCTATGGTTTCTGGACACTTGAGGCTAGAACTACTTTATACAAGGTGCACACTTGTGTATTTGCACTGCTCCTTTATAATGTGAGGATGGCACAGACAATGTCAGCATTAATACACACTTATTAACTGTTGTCTCGCAAATGCATTTGAAACAGAATGTAACGTTCTGGAGAGGAAGGCTAGGCCTAACGTGCAAATAGAGAGGTTTAATACAAATCTTAGAGTAACAAACATCCAAAATAACAACCATACACCTACTATGGTAACAACCAACATCACAGCTAACAACAACCAGCAAAGGACTAACTCAAAAGGGGAGTATATATAGAGGACACAACTAATAGGACACAAGTGGGAATTACTGATACAATTAACGAGACAATTAGCAGGAAAGAAATTGAAAAACAGGGGCAAGGGCGCCAAGTAGTGGATACATGGGGAACTGACAGAGACATATCGTGACAAGGATTAGGTAGTAAGAAAAAGAAGTAACAAGAAAAGGAAGTTAATGCATACCGGAAGTTCCATACATATTTAATAATTGGAAAAAGAAATATACTGACACTATACAGTTTTGCATTTGTAGAATGCTGGTATGTTTGTAGAATCATTAGATAGTATTACTACCTGAGATTAATGTATCATATTTTTTAGTTACAATTTAGTTAAAACATACAAACAAGTTAGTTAAAACATATAAATGTGGGTACCAGCTGTCCGATTCATTTTCTCTGTTGGAGAGAGCTATCTCAATTACATTACTATAGGTCCAATGAAATAATAAAAATTAATAAAGTTTACCTCTTTTTATCAAAGATTGACCTTCCTTGTTCAATGAGCTGAACTAACTTCTGTTCCAAAAGCATTTCCATAAATGAGCTTTTATGGCCGTCTAGCTGAGAGGTAATATTTAGTTTCCCATATATCATTCATGCATCAAGCTGTATTAATGCAACTATTTGCCCTCTAACATGCATCACAGAGTGCAAAAGTCACTCATGACTCATGTCCAAACTTGCAAATAGTGTTTAGTCCAGGATAAAGTCATGTGCTGTGAGCACAATGAAACCATACAGGAGGAGCTGACAGAACATGTCGGACACTCAGTCAGGCACTCTGGTCTAAAGGCTCTGCACGCACAGATGCAGCTGTTTCGGAGATGGACGGCTGTTCAGAACATTTTACCATTTCCTTCCAACGTTTGTGCTTGTCCATGATGAAAGAGGTTTGCATAAAGGTAAAATATATTTTTTAAATTCAGCACCAGAACTTCACCGCTTCCATGTGAGCGTCATTTTAAAAAGAGTCGAGTTTTTATTCCTCAGACATACCCAGCTGAGATCAGTCATTTTAATACACAATGAAACAGCCATATTATATTCCTAAATACTTGTTTTATTTTAGTCTTTACTTTTTATTTTGCTCTGATAAACACACCTGCCAGGTAAATGGCCTCTGAGGAATTCGGTTGCACATTCTGTTTTAGGTACTAAAAGCTCCATGAAAAAAGACAAGATTAACTTTACAGTGGTCTTATGTTATGGACTCCTAATGGTGCTCTAGAGTCTGTACTAATTAATTTATTGATGTCCTGATTCCCCCCCCCCAATTCCCCTATACGAGATAACAGTCTCCTTCAGTAATTATCCCTCTGAGATGGCCTGTTTGTTTCCCATCAAGGCTACATTCTTATTTCCAGGCCTCTTCTCACCATGCCTACATTAAGGCAGCCTGACAGTAATGGGTCCTGGGTAAATAGCGGTTACTATACAGGGAGCTGTCAGGCCACACATCCAGCTGGAGCGCTCCACACACTGCACATGGCAGCTAACAAGGGGAAGGCTGAACACACATGTGCACATCTTAACTAAGGAGACACTAATTGTAATGTTTCACCGAAGGATCTGAAGAACAGGGCAGCAATCACAAAAAGACACGATAAATCAGAGACTATGAATACTAGCGTTATTTTTGCCCCCCAAATGCTTACCCATTTGTATAATTTCTTTTATTTTTGTGAGCTGAAAGGTGGTAGAATGACGGGGCGAGGCTGGACAGGGTGGGTTTGTATTATTATGGCCTTTTTGCTGCTAACTTAAAGCTTAGGCTGTTTGCTTGGCAAACTAATGGGTTTTCCAAAGTGCAAAGCCACATTCTTTTTGTTCCATTGAGATTCAGAAATTTAAATTTTAAAAGACTGTAAAGAAGGTATTTTTATTTTATTTTTTTTTTTACCATTTTCTATATGACACACTGCCATGCATTTGCTTTTGAAATAGGGTTACCATTAGCTTGTCAGTTTCTTGTGAGGGAGCTAATCACTGCCTTTAAATTCCACATCTCTGAAGTAATAATTCCATATATTTCTGTAAAAATTTTGAATATGTATTTCATTGTCCTTCCAGACAAAACCGTTTTTAAAAATAATACTGTGAAACGAATAAGTACTGATTTTTATAAACCTATAACTCGAATAAATAACTGTATTTTCGCTCTGCCATCGCTAGAATAAATGCTTACCTACCTTTTCTCTTAAAAGCAGCTAATTTTAAATCCAGTAAAGGACCAAAGACCTACATCATTTCTGTCCACAGCTGTGTGTTGTGACTTAGTCATGCAATGGCTCACTAGTTCTCTTACAATTCTTTTCTGTGACATTTACACTGTTCTCACGTCAACCAGGCCGAGCTCCTGTCAGATAGCTAAGTGGGTCCATCAACCCGCTGCCTGACTGACAACAAATACACTGAGAGGCTAGTAAACAAGGGGTCACTTTCTGTCATCATGACCAGATAAGATTTGCCACTAGCACTTGTATTTTTTTCCCCCCCATTTCATATGTGCTTATTTAGTGCCTCAGTATTGATCTGCCATTTGATTAATGGATCTGTAGTGCTTATTTCCATGCTTCTGTAGGAGTGCTTTTTAATGGAATGCTTCAATGTTCCACACTGCCTTATCAAAGGCATGCCTCTGTTCATTACTACTGCCAAATTCTTTTTTTGAAAGGGAATAGATAATGGACTTGTTTGTTCCTTGTGAACAGAGTAATATGGACACATTTAGCTGTATGAAATTGTTTTTGATGTGGTACACTGTATGTTTATTTATTTATTTTGAGATAGTTAAACATTAAGCTGTTTTAATATAGATTTAAACTGACCATGTCTTTTTTCCAGCAGAATGGACAAGTTTCTGCAGGATGCTGGTTTTGTTCCAGCACTCAGTGATGCCATGATAGCACTTCTAGCTGTTCTACACAGTGCAACATGAGCTCTGGGATTACAGAAAGCCGCTGTTCCAGGTAGACGAGCTTCAGAACAGCCCAAATTACACCTTCAAGACATCAAGACAGGTACTGGGGATGAGCACCACTGAAAAACATGAAAACATGCTCATGTGGCATGAAATGCAGTAACAACTCTTTGGTAACATCTTCATTTAAACAAGTGAGGGGTCAGCTGGTACACATCAAATTTAAGAGTTTGTCACAGTGATGATAATTTACAGAGATATTCACATTTTAGGCCAAGAGTAATCTATGTGTACTCCTCAGCCACTGTTGCAGTTTCCTGGTATTCATTATAATTCATCTATTAATCCCTTGCTCAATCAGTCTTACAGGTGAAAATGAATGACATGCCAGTTTTATTAATTGGAAGCTGACAAGCTGTAACGGTCCGCATGGTTGTACTTGTGTGGCCACGCCCCCTTGTTCTCCACTCTCTGTTCCCTCCTTTGTGTTTGTGACTGTTTTTCACCTGGCGGTTCTTTCCTGTGTAGCCATGCTTAGGGTTTGTATTTTCATTTAGTCTCTAGCTGTTGTTGAAGTTGCTTGTGTTTCTGCCTGTGTGTAGTTGCGTCTCTTTTTGTGTGTGTTTTTATAGGTTCTCTTTTTCCTCTGCCTGTTTTTTGCCTCAGTTTGCCATGTAATATTGTGCCGGGGTATGCCCTGGTTCCCTTTGTTGCTGCCCTTATAGTTTTGCCTGCATGTAGACCCTCCGACTCCTCACTGCCTTATTTCAGGTTTGTACATAACACATTCCTGCTGTATAGATTTACTATGAAGGCCAGCATGACTAAAGCAGAAGCCATTGGAATTTTTCAGGATTCTTCACTTAGTAAAGGAAATATGCCATTACAATGAGCTCAATGAGTTTATCATGCTGCAGTAAAACATCACTTTCAAGTGGGTAATCATTCTTGATTGTTTTTCACATCAAAAAGAAATGCAAATATTTCCAGCTAAGCAGTAGATGAATGCCACTGCCAAAACAAAAGTTGTACTTTATGTATTGTGCTTATATACTCAAAAAAAGTAAAATGTAACAACTCTTCAATATTTTTTTTTCCTGTCATGCAAATACTGTTGATATTCTATTACTGTAATATTACTATTGCTTTTCCTTCTCATGTCTACTCACATTACTGTAGCCTGAATTCCAATTCCTATCAATTGCAAAGAAGACTGACTTGTTTGAACAAGATGCCCAAATAGGCTATAATTATCAACCTTGTAATTTTGTCTCAATTCGAATAATATTTAACAATATTATTCACCTACACATTTCTATAGAGGAGATACCAGACATTTTCTTTGCACATAATCAGAACCAGGGGTTTCACTACAAATTCTGGGCCCCCCTGACACCCCCCAACAGCTATTATAATCTGTGCTATAATTTCATAATTCATATAAGTGCTGCTTATGTTTTGAGTTGTGCTGTTTATTGTGGCAAAGCTGTAATGGCTGTGCAATACAAAATGTTTTCTTTTTTTTCCGAAATGCAGAGGCTACGGTGCTGAAATTGACCGATGTAGGTAGAAATGAGTGACCCAAGAAAGTCTTACACTCTTCTGCCTTGTTGTTGGTAATTAACTCAACACTAGGGATGGGCATGTAGATTCCAAAAAAATTTATACCGTCATACCAAGGTGCTACTTGTTTGTTATCCACAACTTTTTAAAATATTCCAATATTTTTATTATTTTATATTGAGTCATTTATGTTAAATTTCATACAATGTAGAAGCAGTGTTGTTAAAAAACAAAATAAAACCTCCTCATGTACATGCAAACTTGTGTTGATGAACAGACCCACGTGTCAGTTTGCACATGAGAACACGTGCTGCTCTGCCTTTTGTTTTTAAACAATTCGTTTTTTCATATTTTGTGTTATTTTTCACACACATATATATATATATATATATATATATATATATAAATTACAAAATAAACTGTACATCTAAGACTTAAAAAAAATGAAAGATGACAGCACTCCAGTACCAAAGGTTTTAAAACAAACATTTTAAAAAAGTGCTGTCCTCTTTAATTTTTTACCTGACTTTTTCTATAATTTAATTTTAGAATGAGCGCATGTTTGCTTACATATTGCATTTACATCTAATACTTAACTTCCCATATGCATGATAGCTTTAAATATGTACCATGTTTTGCTTAACCGATCAACCTATGTGGGCAGGGGCTCTGGCTCTTAGCAGCCTAGTGACTCAATGGTTAGAACAGCAGACTAGGATGCACAAGCCTCCAGGTTCAAATGCCTTGTTTGTCCTTTAACAGGACACTCAAACACTAACTCCCCAGGTGCTGCCGCTGGCTGCCCACTGCTCCCCCCTGGGGGGGTGGTTTAAACACAAAGAACCAATATTGCTGTGAAATATTGTAAGTTTCTTTTGATAAATGTGTCTAGTAAATGAATAAATTGTGTTTTCAGAACACGTTTTCTGGAAAACAATGGAACAAGCATTCTCAGTCATCAGCCAAATCCCCAAAAGAGCTGTTGCTATCTCTGTTCCTACACAAAGGATGTTTTCTAAGGCAGGAGAGCCATTTAGTCAGAGGTGAAGTCGTGTCCTCTTCTTGAACAAAAACGTCAAGATGAAATTTTAGATTTCCTCTTGTTTAAAGAGTTTAACAGATTAAAATATTCTCTTTGTGCATTATCACATTTTGTTCCACTTTTGAATTTAAGGGCTTTTATTATGGCCAACTGCTGGTGTATTTAATTAAAATAGATTTTCCGTCTCTCTTTTATGCTTGCACACATTTACTAATGGTATCTGTAAACTTTGTACATAAAATATTTGTATTAATATTGAATTGAAAAATGTCAGTATTGCCAATTCATTCTCAACGGCACATTACTGCCAGCGATAGAATCTCAATGCTGATGTTACTTTCAGTTTTAATACAACTATTTTGTCCCATTTGGATTAATCCGTTCTATCGTGAGATGGGGTAGGGTGCGTTGAACACCCGTACATTATTATTATTCTGATAGTCATGTTAATGCATGGATCACCATTTTTTACATTGTAATTGTTAAAGGTATTGTATTATTTCCTTTTTATATATTCAAGGGCCCATGTGAAGTGCTGGGAAACACTGTCATGGTTGTAATGCCCCTGGCACCCCCCTGATCAGATCATGTGTTTGTGTGTCCTACTTCTCCATCCACTGAGCCAGAATACCCACAATGCATTGTACTTTCACACAATGCCATAACTTAACGTAGGCATTGAAAACAAAACGTTGTGGTTATGTAAAAGAGCAGCCTGGGTTACCAAGGAGTTTGTGAAGCTTCAGAGGACAGCTCAGACATAACATGCTTACTGGTGTTTGAAGCTGTCAAAACCAAAAAAAAAACATGTCAGCTCCTTTGGGAACGTTGGCAGCACCTGAGGCTTTGTGAAGCCAACTAGATCACAAGAAGATATCATGTGAAGTGTTTGATGATTTTGTAGCTGTGAAGTCAACTAACTCCTTGCAGCCATTTACTGCAGTCATGTATACAAATTTGGCCTTAAACTGCTGACATCATAAAAATGTCTCTTCTCTGGGTATCCAACAACTGAAGAAACTTAAGCAATCCACAGAGGGCCTCTAATGTTACAAAAAACATCCAACCATCATATAATGGATTAAATAAGTAATATGGATTTAGTAGCAGGTTTATTAACACAACAGTGTGGAAGCACAGTCAGTCTTGAGTCCTGTTCAAACCAAAAAAATTGCGTACAGCTCTAACAATCAGTCTAAACATGACCTTCAGAAAGGCAGGAGAGAAGCTACAAGAGAAGCTACAGACATAGAGTGGAATCTCAAGATCAGGGCTCAGGCAGCAGACACATGTGGAATTGGTTGTGCATGATCAACGACTACAAAGGGAGTGAAAAGAACCACATGGGAGCTGACACCTCACTAACGGACCTGACGGCATCCATGGCAGGGTCTTAAAGGAATGTGCTGACCAACTACTGGAAGTATTCATCACAGGCATTTTCAGTCATCATTGGATCGCTATGTAATCCCCACATGCCTGAAGAAGACCACCATTGTCCTAGCCCCCAAGAAAGATTCTATCTCCTGCTTGAATGATGACTGCCTACCAGCATTGACCTCCGTTGTCATGAAGTGTTTAGAGAAGATTGTCAAATCCTACATGCTTTCTGCCTTTTCTGACAGCCTAGATCTCCTACAATTTGTATACCTGTTAAACAGATCCACAGAGGACACAACTGAGGGTAAAAACTGCAAGGCAATGTGAGAAGTTTGTTTGTTGGCTGTAGTTCAGCACTCAACATCATCACACCTACTAAAGGCATCACTAAGCTACAGAGTCAAGGTCTACACAGCTACTTGCACAACTGGATCCTAGTTTTTTTGATGGGAAGACCACAGGTGGTCAGAGTAGGCAGTCTCACTTCTTCCACTAAAACCCTCACCACAGGGGCCTCCCAGGCATGTCTGCTCAGCTTCCTATTTTACTCTGTGTTTACTCAGGGCTGTGTGGCACAACACAGTTCCAACATCATCTGAAGTTGGCTGCTGATACCACCATTGTCTGACCAATGGTGATGACAAGAGTCCTGCTGCATGGAGTTCTGACAACAACCTCGTTTTAAATGCCAGTAAAATGAAGGAGATGATTGTGCATTATAGGAAGATGCAGAAGGCAAAGCACATTTACAATGGCTTGGCGGTGGAAAGGAAATGCGGTCTCAAGTTCCTCAGTGTCCACATATCCAACAATTTCAAGTGGACCACTCGTTCCCACATACAAATTCCTGTACTTCACACACACACACACACACACACACACACACACTCACACATGCGCACACACACATTCATTAATTTTTTTTTCCATGCATTTTTAATGTATGCAGGCTTAGCTGGAAAATTTCAGCTCATGGCCAACTGTGGGAGGACCACCAGTATGTAACTGATAATAAAGGAACTTTGATCCTTGAAGGAGTAGCTTTTATTGGGAACATTATTTGTCCAATGGGGTGACTCTGTTCTTGTGTGACACAACAGCCATATACCATTTGCAGGGTCACTAAATGGTCACTAACTTAGAGATATAACACATCATAAAGTTTTACAACAGGGAGTCGGTAAGAACAGGAAGACAGTCAGTGTTGACACAACAGGATGGCCTGCAGGTCACTATCAGAACTCTGTTTACTACAGAAATTATGTTAATTCTAAACTATCTTGCAGTTCGCATTAATTCACAGTCTCCACATTCTACAATGTATTTATTGATAAAAAAAAATAAAAACAAAGAGGACACAGGACACTGCGTGTGTCAACTGTCAAGTTACTGAAATTTTTTTCAATTTGACTCATCACAAGTGCTGAATGAGATATTTACATAGGGATTTTGCTTTACAGTTGCAATAAATATAGTGAACACTGAAAAAATTAAATTTAACAGAGTAAAACTGTAAAAACACAATGGCAAATAAATGTAAATTGATTAACAATGAATCACCTTAGAATTTATAGTGGAAATGCTATTGTATTTAACAGGCAAGTACTGATAATTATACATATTGAAACCTTTATAATAACAGTTTGTTTCAGTTAACACTGAGAACCATATTTAAGAGTGAAAACTGTCATATACATAACCACAACCACAGAATATGATAAATTATATGGTATAAATTTGTAAAATAAATAGTTAAAATAAAACAGTAATACTTTGTAAATACTTATTTGATATGCTGTCAATTCAGGTACAGAACTGTAAAAAATGTAACTACTGTAATGTAATGCCATACCATTAAGCATGAAACACTGACATCATATTTTAAAATGTTAAGGTTCTGGCAACCTCAGCTGGCAGTTTTTTACTGTACACTTTTTTGTGTAGGAACTTTGTAACAAAAATTCATGTTATACATCAAACCTTTTCAAATTCCTTCAACAAGAAATCAGGTCGAGGCCAAAGTCCCCTGTTAAAGTTGCTGACCAATTCTGCGCTGTCCAAACGAACACCCACAGAAACCGTGGAGATGACAGACGTGCCGTGGAGGTGATGTGCGTGAAGAAAAACCGAGCACGCAGCAAACCGACTCACGTGGCCGCTGCTGGCCTGCCATGGAGCACCCAGGCACCTTGCTTTCCTCATGAGTCACTATAATTTGGGTAATCTTTCCCACTCGGAGGGGCTTGGCCTGCTCCTCATTAAGATTCAAACAGGCATAATCAAAGCTCAAGTGGGCGAGGACAATGGCTGTCCTGCTCTAAGAGGTGAATCATCTCATGTTGATTTCAAGATGCCTATTATAGTGTATTGAAGGGGACTCTGTTTTTCCCCTCTCTTTTTATTAATGTTTATTAATTCTCCTTTCAGCAGTGTATTATATATGCACATGGCTGTTTCACAGATGTAGCACAAGGAACAGGGCTTTCAATCAGAAACGCCTGATAGCACTCTCTGTTCTAGGAACAGCTCATCAATCCTCTGTTTCCACCTGCCCTCAGTCCCACTATGAGCTTCAACTACAGACGCTGCTTCTGCTTCTTCTTTCTTCTCAAGGGCTGAGATGCTCTGCAAAGCATTTCATTCGAAGACATTGAGTATTTCATGTCGCTAATAACCGTAAAGCAGAACTTATGGAACTTAAAGACCCAACACTTTGATGAAACGCCCTAATCAGGGTTTCCTAAGTACCATACAAGCAAATCTATGACATTTCCTAGTAATCATTTTACTAGGGAAATCAGAATTAGATTTTAGAACTAGATTAATGAGATACAATGACCAAATTTTGAAGTTGATCTATATAATTACGTTTGGTTCCTTTAATTTTTTTCAATTATGTACCTTCCTTGATCGCTCAGAAAGACAGCTTCTCTGTCTACAGCTACATATGTGCTGTATTATCTGCTAAAGTCAGATTTATAGAAGAGGGAAGAGAATGAGGCATCTGACATAAACCTCTCAGACAGAGTTGAAAACACAAATTATAGGCTAAAATGCACTTTTATCCTTTGAAAACTGAATAAATGTTCTCTCACTACCAAAAAAATGCCTGTAAGCAGAACCCACTACATTGTATCTTCTTATAATACTGTATGTATTATATATAAACAAAATTATTGATTTGCTAATAAAGAAATATACACAGCACCAACATTCAAATTAACTGAGGCTGGTTACCAGTTATAACAAATTTGTAATGCCTGGCTTGTAAATTTTTACTTTAAATTTTTGCTGTAATCAGGGTGTAATTTGAAAAGCAAAGAAAAAATAAATAAAATAAAATAATAAATATAAGGAGAGGGATACATTTTGTTAAATATTTTCAGGGCTACACTGAAACATTGAGAAAACATTAATATCATTAATGGTGGTGCTTGTTGTGTTGCCACGCCCCTCGCTCTCTGGTCTGCTTTACTAGTTTCCTCGTCTGACTTTGTGAGTCCTTGCAGTCCTTGGCTTTCTCTTGTTGTATCCACTGTATCTCTTGGGTTTGTCTTTGGTAGTTTTGTACTTACCTTTTATCCCTAAGGAACCTCCTGTGTGGTTCCAGTTCCTAAGACTGCGTATGCTAAGGAGCCAAACCACTACAGACCTGTCGCCTTGACTTC